>JASDQU010191891.1:0-20053 GCA_032191745.1 Picea mariana
CAGCAGGAAATGAAATCTACAGAGGACAAGGTGTTGTGATTCCTTCCTGTCTAAGTAGGAATTCTTTAACCAAACCTCTGACTAGCACGCTTGCAGCAGTAAACAAATCCTACAGAGGGTATGATGTTCCAATTCCTTTCTGTCTAAGAAGGAAACCTTAATCAAATCTCTGCTAGCATGAAACCATCACACAAGATTGCTGATAAAAGAATCACAACTTCCATTCAATAAACTAAGATAGAGTCAGTAGTGTTTCAATAAAGCGAAATTCATAAAACAGTGTTTCAGCACACGACAATAAACAAAGCATGGACAGAAATTAGAATAACACACATCTAACTAATGGGTGATCTTATGATGAAGGTGGGCCCTCCCTTCTCACAAGATTCCCCTGGAACAGGAAATCTTAGAGACGAATAATCAAAACAGTCTTATATTCATCTGTCAAAATATCACATTACAAATTGAAAGAATAGAACACGTCCCGCTTCTCTGGAGTTACTTCAATACAAAAACATGGATCTGTCGAATGGTGATTTCCTCTGATTTAAAGAGGAAATCCTTTCAATGCAATCATTACAGTGCATCTCAATCCAATCCTAGATCGGATCTTCTTTCTAAATTAGCATAGGATGTCCTGATTTCACGCAACCGAATGCTAAACGAGGTATTGCTGTTACGACTAGTGTAACAACTTCTTCTCATCGTTGCTGATGTTGTTTCAACCACGTGAATTGCGCTCTAACTGTTGACTGCTGACTGTGGCGGCTTCCTTGTATTTCAGCATCGTCGGTTCTGGCCGTTTCTTTTGTGTTTCAGCATCTGCAACTCTAGACTGTGTGATAGCTCGTGTTTTAGCATCTTGCGACCTCGGACTGTGTAGCAGCTCCGTGTCTCAGCATCTGCGACCTCGGAATGTGTAGCAGCTCCGTGTTTCAGCATCTGCGAGCTCGGACTGTGTAGCAGCTCCATGTTTCAGCATCGGTTCTATGTTTCAGCAATAGGCCTTGAATGCAAATCTGCAGTTTTGGACACTTGTGCATTTCTAATCAATGGTTAAGTAAAAAAATTATGTAAAATATTATGCAAAACAGATTAAGCATCTAGTGATGAGAAAGGACGTTGTATACCTTTGATATGATCAGACAAAGTGGTATTATGAATCTAAATACAAGTGATGAAGGGTATAATAATGGCAAAAAGTGTAGGCAAAAAGGTGCATAGTGTGGTCCTAACACTAGCATCGGGTAAACCTTTGAGCGTTCCTCCCCTGCGTAGGCTGCGTTCAAACCCTGGCTTGTTCACATCACTTACCGTGTGCTCTTCTCCATGGCACCGGTGGTGTGAATTGAGCCGAACAGTAGTCAAGCCCTGCTACTATTCGATAATGCCCGAAAAGATTTACAAGATAATGGTTGGCTCACGTTTGTGCAGAGGTTCGAGGGTTTCAATTTGTTTGTTGCGCAACAATTTTCCCTTACCTTTGATGGATGTAGGGCCAAAATAGGTGACATTCATCTTGAAATCAGTGAAGAGTTCATTAGCTCTGCCACAGGATTAGCAGCCATGGGCTAGTGATGGTTTTAAAACTCTAAAGTTGATGAGGTGCCATGGTTGTTACTATTCATCTCACGAAAGGTCACATCCTGTGATAGAGGTATGCCTATTTCCATGCTTAAACCATGGTGGCATGATCTTTTGATAATGGTTAAACAATTTGTGACCTGTGAAGGTCGATATGGATTGGTTTTTCTTTATCACCTTCGACTGTTAATGAATTTCATGGGTTATCCATTGAACATGCCATTTTATTTCCAATGTAGTCTTTATAAAATGGCTAAGAGGTTTAAACGAGAGAAGGCCGATAGTAGCTTGTTTCACCACGGCCTGATCAGACTCATCATCGTTCATCATTTAAACCTCCATGGTGATAGTTGGCAAGCTTTTCTGTCTCGGAATGGTTTTGTTTATTCAGAGTCTGTCCAAATCGATAAGTCTATGGTAAGTGAGACTAAGGTCGGGCCACCTGTGCCCTTTCATGCCCTTCTACCTTCTCCCAAACCCTCGGTCAGACCTGATATCGACCTACCCGATGTTATAACAAACAAGGTTGAGGATGTAAAAAATCCTGTTAGAAAGAAGGTCAAGGGTAACCCTACTGTCGACGGAAAAGGTAAAAAGAATGCTCGACTTATATCGAGACTTGCCTGGAATAAATCTAAACCTAGTGTTGATCAAAAGCCCATAGTCCTTAGTGAAGACTGAGACTCTGATATCGAGCGCTTCCTAGATAGTGAGTACCCTTATTCCCAAGGTCTATTCTTCGAGCCACCCTATGATTTTGTTTCTAATTTTCCCCCGTGCTTAAAGAACAATACTAGTTACCCAGGGATCAATCTACCTAATGAAACCCTCAATGATTTAACCAAACCCTCACCTGCAATTTCGAAGCCCGGGAAGTCATCGTGCAACTAATGTAATGTGTGGTTGGAACGCTACTATACCGACGTTCCCTTATTACAGTCCAAAATCAAATCATTGGAAAACCAAGTTACAGTGTTGACAAGCCAAAGGGACAAGATTCAAGCTAATGACAAGAAGCAGAAAAGCATTGGTTCCATCGTATTTAGGAATGTCGAATCAGCTACAGCCTTCGTCAATTCCAAACTATCATGAACAAGTTGTTTGCTCATTATCCAGGTATGAATTTCGATATCAATTCCGTTCTATGAATTGCTAGGATTAATATAATGAATTGAGTTTGGTTTTCAAATAGCCCTATACATTGTTCGAAATGACTCTATCCTAGCCATATAAAAAAAATTTATGTTGTAGATCTTGTACATTGTTTTCCATTTTCCTAAAATTAAATGAAGATATGATTTGGTTACACGATTTGGTCATGCCCAGTTTAGCAATTGATTGGTTTTCACTGGGTTTGATTCGTTTGTCTTTTGGTTTGAGTTAACGAAATCAATGGTTTTTGCTTTCGCTTGGATTTTGTTTGTATCTAACCTGAGCAGGAGATTTTTACGCTAAAATTAGAACATGGTTTTGTTTTGATTTAACATGATGTTGTTTTTATTGGATATCAACGGCTATGATTTAGCTCTTGTGATTTGATTGTTGAGACGATTTCATAGGATTGAATTGGCTTGATAAATACGATGTAGTCTATCAAATTGGAAAAATGACTCTGTTTTGTCAACATTTTCATTTGGATTTGGATTATATCTGACATGTGCAAAAGATCTCTTCGGAAAAATCATGGAACTGTGTGGATTCATAACGACTATGTCAAACTCAAACTATTCAATTCGCTCTTGTTTTGATTGGATTGCTGTGTATCTTGAGTTAGCACGATTGTTTTTATGAGTTGGATTCGTATCAAAAATAGACTTGATACTACTCTATTGATTTTAATTTTCAAAACGAGTTTGTTAAACTCATATCGACATATGTTATTTCTGTTGAATTCGCATGAGAAAAGTCGGTTAATTGTTCATTTTGAAATGAATTCAATTAATGATTTCATTGAATGTCAATCATTTTTGTCTGTCCCCAATTGGCAATAACAAATGATTGGACGAATCCCACAGACCCTGTTATCAACCGATTAATTCCATTATGATTTCGTTTGTGATAATTTACATACCAGTTTTGATTTGATTCGCTAATAGCATGGATTGTTTGTTATGTTTAATATAGTGTGATCAATTTGGGAAAACGATCCTGTTAATCTGGTTTGGATTCGAAGTGATATTGTGGATAGATGAAGCAACCTTTAGTGTTGATTTCAATTGGTCCATGAATCGATTTCATTGTTGTCGGTTATCCAATATGATTATTTATATCCGAATTGGTGATAACAAATGGAATAGAGTACATGCATCTCTGTAGTCATTTGATTGATCTTAGTCTTGTTTGATCTCAAATTGGTATAACAATTTCGATTTGAATGATACGTGTGTCTTTCAAATAGAAATTAGATACTTGTTAATAGTTTGAATTTAATTCTTTAAAATTCGAATTGATTTTAATACGATTCTGTGTTTGATTTAGACCAGCTACAGAATCGCAAGATTCTATAGCTAGTCTTTAGGATTAGATTTTATCAATTCTATCAAAAAAATATCCTCTTAACTTGTCCTTTTTTTGACCTCTTTCAGGTACATTCGAATTGCATTGGGCATGCTGTGGCAGTCTAGGAGATATTTGTGTGATACAGTTTTATTTTAGGTTCCTAGTTTTAGTCAAACTTGGGATATTTTCCCAGATTTTCTATAAACAGTTTTGATAACTTCCACAGGGATGTTTTACCCTGTGAGAGGTCTTTAAATACTTATTATTTTTTGTAATAAGGAGCATCCTCACTTGTGGGAGAACCAGGATATGGATTTATGATACAAACTGAGACGAGAGTTGATGTTTTGTAACATCTTTCGCTTTCAATATATCAAACTTTTGTTTCAAGTTTTATGCATATCAGTTTGCAGTTGATTATAGACTACTTTAGCTATCATAATCTATTGCAGGATGATATGATTTGATTAATATGCTATCCATATCTGATTTCTTTCATTATTTCTAAAATTACAGCAATTACTTGGTTTCAGTTAATGAATCACAGATTTCTCTTCTTCGTTAATTGAATCATTTTGTATAGATCTTTGCATATAGATTTATCTAACTGTGAAGATTTATAAATCATAAGATTGTTGTAATTTTTATGTATTGTTTGTCCTGTAATTATATTTGAAGAGCACAACTGCTTCTAGTTTACGAGAAGCTCATGGATAATTCGATGTGGATTTCCTCCCTCCGACCAGCTAAGACAATCATCATACACAGGACAAACCTGGAGCATTTCTTCAGGTTAGTTTAGTATTTATTTGATAGTTAATTTGTTAGTATAATTTAAGTAGTTTAGTTAGATATATGTGTAGTTGAGATTTGTAGTTAGAGTTAGTATATTAGTTGTTTAGTTTAGATAGTTTTTATTTTAATTTCTTTTTCATAAAATCATAAAAATCAAAAAACAATAGCTCTCCCTGTCTTAGGACAGAATACAAATGAGTTTTTCAGGTTTCCATTCAAATCTGTAAATTGTAAATATTGTACATTTGTGAATAAGATTTATTTCTGTTAGTAGTTAGATATTTAATTTCTTAGAGTTAGCATAGTATTAGATAGTAGATTAGAATAGTTAGATTTGTTTAGTTTGTTTTAATAGTTGTTTTTAGTTAGATTAGTTATTTTAGAGTAGTTTTCTTTTTGTTTTCTTAGGACTTAGATCAGATAATGGAGCCGCTAAACCTGTTTGGGTGGTTCATCCCAAATGACTTGGGTTATTTAGACAACCCCAGACCGTATCCACTCTCCCAGTTGATGAACGGTCAATTTTGCCCGTCAAAAGGTACTTATGTTAATGTTCCTTGAATATTCGAGTGCCCCAATGTTCAAGGAGATGGTTTCACCCACCTTCATTCATAACTCCTCTTATTTCTATTTTTCTTTATTGCCTACATCACTCGATGAAAATGAACTCTCAAGAGGATTCAAGCCGTCAGGAATCTTATTGTTTTCTATGGATATAATCTCCTTGGGATTAAGAGGTTCATCTTAAATGAAAGAACAAATGATTTTATTGTTAGGGAGGGCCTGCCAAGATTCTACATTTTCAGGGATACATGGACGATATAGAGATTGAAAATAATAATCAGGACTGTGAGGAAAAATTTGTTGATTAAGAGAAGCTGCAAAGACAACTAACCGACCAGCCATTGAATTCAACTCCCTCTTAGCATGAGTGATGTTGAAAGATAGAATATTCGAGATAAGCGCCCAAATAGTTTGGGAGTAGCATTCCATCAACTTGTTGCTAGGAGAGCACATTTTACGTATCAAGTTCACAACAAGATTAGAATATCCAAAAATAGAAAGGTGACCACAACCAAGATTAAGGGCATTTTCAATGCCTAATAATAAAGCTTCAAACTTAGTGACATTGCTTTTACAAGCAAATTCTAACCTGTAAGACATGTTATGAATTTTTCCTGCAGGGGAAACCAAGACAATGCCAGCCCCATTACCTTCATTAGAGCATGAACCATCAAAGTGCATATTCCACATATCATCATCTAAATTGATTCTTTCCAAAGGAATATTATCCTTTTCACCAAATATGGAATACACTCTTAGGTCCTCTTCAATATAGTTTATGCTAGATTGTGGAACACTCTCTATGTAGGGTGAAATTCTTCCCTCTCTAAGGACTATAATGTTCTTACCATTATGAGGAACAAATAAATGTGTCCCGCCAAGTGAGAGGTATCCACCTGTTAAGTATTTCCAATATCTTCCCAAGATAATTGAGTAATTTCTTACATGCATATCAATTACCTGAATGTTGAGGGTTTTCCTTATCTCACGATGAATGCATAAAACCAAGGTCACATCCTTAATCTTGCCGATGGTTGTTTATTGTAGACTATTATAGGAGAGCATTTTTCTGGCATTTTCATTTGTACAAGAAAAGCCTAGCTCTTCCATAATAATATTCAACATCACACTTGGGCCTGAACCACCATCAATGAGGCAACAATGGGCAATCTTATCCATAATATTTACAGAAATATAAAAAGGGGATTTTTCATAGGGTATCTAAAGTTATGTATGCCTACTTTATTTTTAGAGTAATCCTCTTCGTTTACCTCTTTGGAAAGATTGGCTACAATAGAATCTTTTCCTTCCATGAATTGTTTTAGATGCATATATTGTTCACAAATGACAACCATGTCTAGAAGGGTTGCATCTGATTTGATATTGACCAATTCATTCAAGATATTGTATTTGGAAGAGGGGAGAGGGGGAGTGATTCCTTGAATCTCAGTAACCTTAGGAACCTAGAGAGTAGAAACGGTTGAGGATGAGCTCGGGCTAGAAGAACTATGGGGAGGATCAAATTTTCCCTTGGGAGCATAGTCTTTGTTCCTAGTATTTCTGACCATGACATCTTATGGCTCTGCAAAATCTAGGACAACAATGGTAGCTTCTGGTATTTTACCAAATATCTTATCCCTGGCACTCTTCTTTACCTCACATGTGGTTTCTTCATGGTGTTCCTCGCAGAAGTTACACCAACTTTGAGGCAGGATAACTTTAGGCTGAAAATTATTTTCAATCGGATTTCTAAAGGGTGGCACATAAGAGGATGAAGCTCTAGGGGTGAGAGGGGAGACAGTTCCCTTTCGCTCAAATTCTATCATACGATTATTCATATCATGTACTAGCTACAAAAGGGAGGACATGTCTGTTTTTCTAACCAATTCTCCTTGGGGAAGACCAGTTCTCTCAAGTTGTTCATCATACTTTGAGCACGTATACAGAGAAGAACCCAGATTATCAATGGCTTTCTCCTCAAGCCTATGATAGTAGGGGGAAGGCAATGCATTGTAGTAATGCATGAAAGTGGCTTGGTTCTGAGGGCAGATGAGTTTGGGTATTTGATTTTATAACTTAGTGAAACACAAGTTGAAATAATTGTTGGTCTCACCATCCTTATAGGTAACATTATTATACTCCCTTAACTTCTCGGTTGGGCTTTTAGATTGCCCATAAGTGGACCAGAACCAATATATTAACTCCTCCCAAATAGACAAAATATTAGGAGGAAGGGCAAAGGAGTCATCTGCAACCTTTCCTTCCAAGGAATTAACGAATAAGCGCATGCAAGTATCATTTTAGTTGGCCCCTACGTTATGACAAGCATTAAAAAATGCCACCAGTTGTTCGTTTGTACTGACAGTGTTATTTCCTGAAAACCTAGGAAGTTTCTCTTTAAACTTTGGAAGTGGATGAGTAGTAGGTGTTAGGTGAAGAGGAGAGGACACATGCCACGGTGTGGTTGTGGCGTCTTCTTCAAACTGAAAAATCCCATACTTTTTAATGACATTAGTGGGATTTGTGGTAGATTGGATAGGGATATGGTGGATATATAAGATACCAATCACTAATGAAAATGAAGACTGAGAAGATGTAGCACTTTCAGTGCCACCAGAGCCACCAATAGATGCCATCTTGTGGATGATAGATGAGGGAAAGAAAGAAAAACTAGATGAATCAGATAAAGTTCTCCTTAGATCATTTTTTTGGGCAGATAACACAATGTTCCTCCTTCCTATTTCATATATAGCATTGATTTCGGGTGACAAGCCTCTTCTTCTTCTAAAAGCACATGAATCCAAGGACATGAAAGAAAGGCCAAAACTAAAGAAATAAAAAGGTTACTGCTGATTTCTAGGTTTTATACATCTAGCTTCCAATCGTTCTTGAGCACTAATATCTTGTTCAATTGATGCCCAAGAATGGTTAAGCTCAGCACAGGTACTGGCAGTGTCTAGAATGGTATTAAATAGATTCAAAGCAATGCTGGTTTGGTCTTAAAGACTGGGCTCAATATTGGGTTGCCTTGGAACAAGCACAATCATTAAGAAATAAAGTAGTCAAAGAATCAATATCAGGAAAATACATGTATCGATGAAAATCGAGTATAAAAAATTAACCAGAGAGATATCGAAGAGCTCCCCAGTATGGTCGCCAAATAAATGTTGAGGAAAAGATATGAAATGATCTTACTCAAACATTTTCAAATTCTTCTTGGCTAAATAAAAATAGATGGAAATCTCACCCTATGTTTATAGCTAACAAAATTTACATCCTAACTCACAAGTATTAATTACAAGTGCCTAGACTAGTCTTTTATCAATAAAAAGCTTGCTGGAAAATTACTTTTTATGCAATTTTTCTGAATATAACAGTTGTTGAAATAAATGTAAAGACAAAGTAAAGAAACCAAGATGATAATCAAGACAAATGAGACATAAAGCAATCATTTATTTCATTCCACTTCACCAAAGAGTCATTCTTTTACAAAATTTCATGAAAAAATTTAGGACTAAAGTCAAACTTAGACATCCCCGACGGAACATACAAAAGGACCTCCGACAGAAAATCAAAAACTAAAATCTAAAAGTTGGATAAACTTGCCACATATTGTTGCCCACTCGACTCTCAAAAAAACAAGTGTCTGAATGATGTAATTCAGCCCCGAATCTTGTTCTTTACTATAAGACCCTTAGTATGCTTCTCCTTCTATCCTGCTCTTGTTTCTCCCTTTCATTTTTCCTTTAAACAAATTAGAATTGGTTGAAGTAGTTGAACCAACTCATTAGTTAAGTTAATTAAAAGACTCAACCAACTTTTAGTTAGGGGGAAAAGTAATAATCATAATAAGGGTTATAAATAAATAATAACTAGTAGGTGGGACCCCTTGTGACTCCCTTTAGCTCTTCACAATCATAACATACTAGTTAATTAAGAAACAAACACCTCCTTGTGACTCCCATACATATTAACATTTTAAAATTAATCTCAAAATATTTGAAATTATCTTCAAAAAATATATTACTCATATATCTAAAGAAAACATGTCCAAAATTTCTAAAGTCAACTGTCATCAACCATAAATAACATAACGACTCAAAAACCATATTTCCCACTCTGAGATGCAATATTCCCTTGATTGTTGTTGTCACCCTTCGATCTTCTTGAATTTTCCTTTGGCTGCACTGAGCCTTTAGGCCTAATCTCACTGATTACGTGGGAACAATTGTCCCTCAAATGCATCCGGGAAGACACGGATTTGTAAAAGCCATTGGAGGGCGAGGAAGGGGCAGCAGTGTCTTTTCCTTTGTCAAGGGAATGGTGGGCCTCAGTTTTCAATATTTTTCTAGCATGGGAGGACAACACTGGTGAGTAGTCAGGGGAAGATTGGACAATTTGATTGTTAGGCAGAGGAGCATGCAAAGACAAATTGGGCCAGCCACAATGTTGGGAGACTGCTGGGTGGAAAATCTCTTTCCATCCGTCATTTTCGGGAACCTCGGGTTGCAATGAGACACAAGGGGGAACAGGAATACTGAGGACTTGCGGAACTTGGAAGGGAGGCCTTTCAAGCCTAAGTTGGACCACTCCTTTCCCAATCCAATTGAAAAATACGGCCTGAAACAACTGGCCTAACTCTTATGAGTGAGCATCAAAATGTATGGAGAACCTTGGCCTTTTTGGGTCTCTGTTTCAATTACCTCTCCCTTTGTTGCCTCTGCATGGATACCTCGGCTGAAAAAAACCCATTCCTGCATGCATGATTGATTATAAAATAGTCTTTTAAATAACCATACATGACAACTCTTTAAAAATATGAAATAGATTTTGTCTCAGCAACATATCAGACTCATGCAATCCAATCCATACAAATTGTTGAACTGTTTTTCAATGAGCAGGGGGTGAACAAAGGGTTATGGGATATGCGAGGGGTTTGTATTGAGAGAAACATGATATAATGAGAGGGGAAAAGAACATGGTTACTGCTGAAATAAAACAACAATAAATTTTAATACAAACCAAAGAAAGCATTCACTATAATCCAACCAAGACAATGTAACTTCCAACTGCTTCAATACAGAATTCTTCTTGACTGTAATCAATTTTAGAACAGGGAGTGAAAAATGAATGTGGGAAGGCGATGGGGTTGTAATTAGTGAAAAGTGAAATAATGGTAGGGAAGGAAAGCAATTACCATTCATAAAATTAATCAAGTGATCCATAAACCATTTTGTAAAAAAAATAAACACCTCAACCAAATGACCAGTGAGACCCAAAACAATTACTGTGTAAAGTTCAAACAATTTTGTGCATTAATTTGCTCACTGTTTGAAATCAAATACTTAATACAATGTCATCAACAAGACAATATGCATCCCACAACACTCTGTAAGGGATCCCTGTCCTTCTCAATTATCCATTTAACATTTCAGAAATTTCCAAATGAATACACAGTCAATTACTTCCACTATGCTCATCAACCACTGCCAACCATTTCAATCATCAAATGCAAACATAAAAATGTGCTCGATTTTGTCTCTTAATTAATTTAATAACTAAATTGCAATGAGGTTATAATGTCACAACACTCGTGCCTATCACTATTAAACCGCATGATAATCATTTAACATACATAGTGGACAGTCCACACAATGACCCATATTAAAAATGCAAAGATCTTGTCTTGCCACTTAAGCACCCAACAACAATCGACACTTCAACCTACGCTATGTTGTGGAATACACAACCATTCAACATAATGTAATTGTGTTTTGGTGACTGTACAGGTCCAATTTTCCTTGACTCTAAACATTTAAAATGTTGGGTTATCCAAACAAGACAACGAGGCAGCTATAGCATGCCTAATCGCATAACACAAGTTGAAACAAAGCCATGTTTAAATCTCTGTGACTATCTAAAGGAGAGACCCAATAATATTGATAACAGGTACTTTGGATAACCATGCCATAACTACCACTATGTAACATTCCCATTTGACAATTTTAAGCACACATTCACAATATCATTAACTCAACCTATCGTGTCGAGCTATCAACCCACTACAAAGAGACATCAACAATATTCTCAAATTAATCAAACTACAACCAAACCATACTGTGTAAAAACTTTTTCCCATTCTTGACGACACAATCAAATAACCGTAAATACATAGTGGAAGGAAATTCCATAAGAACCTCGATTTCAATAATCATTTGGCCATTAAAAACACACAGTTGTAGTAATCATTGATTCATGATTATATGAATTCCACTCATACCAATGCATCAATCACGAAGCATCATTTCTCATTGATCAATTAAAAACAATGTTGGGTTATCAATTTAATCAACACAAGGAAATTAACTATGTATTTGATTTAACAACTCATTCCAATTAACCATGTTGAGCTTATCCACCCAATAATAACAATTGTAGTGACTAGATGCCAAAATCAACACCACTGTCATATAATCAACTAGGAGAGTCAGTAATCGACTCTATCGACAATACATACCAATCTATAACAACCAATAGTAAACCCAACAGGCCACAATGGTCTTCTTTATCAACTCTCAGACTCCAAGAGTTAAGGGTTTTTTCTGTGGTCAAGATAGGGAGACTAAAATCAACTCTTCTCAATGGTGAACACCTCTGAGACCAATGGTGTACACATAAAAAACACCACCATTTACTTCATGGGAATTATGAAAAAACTTGTGACATGAGAGGCTATAATAGAGGAGTGAGGCCCCAATTTGGCCTGGTAATGATACTTAACACACGAAGGGCATAACCCTCATGTTTATCCAGTCAAACAACCACAATGCTAAGGTAAAGACAGGGTTGAGAAGGAACAATATAATCCACTGCATGACCAATAGTGGTCAAAACAAACCAATGCCCAAGTGAACAAAGTGCAGTGACACAAGGATCGTCCAACCATTAAACCCCATAAAATCCAAAGACTAGGTATGGTGATACGAATGTGTGAAGACATCCAGCCACCCAAGACCAAATGAAACCCTCCGACTAAACCAACAAGGATGGAAGAGATATTTTATGGATATTAATACCCAGGATGACCGATAACACCGTGCCTTCAACATTATTGCAAAGAAAACCATCAATGCTTCATTCCAAAAATCACAATTTTACACAGTTAAAATACTAAGGAAAGAACAACCCATACATGAATACAGTCAGCCACCCACGACCAAATGAAACCCTCCAACTAAACTAGGAAGGATGAAAGAGAGATTTTATGGCTGCTAACACCCAGGATGACCAATAACACCGTGCCTTCGACATTATTGTAAAGAAAACCATCAACGCTTCCTTCCAAAAATCACAATTTTACACAGTTGCAATAATTAAAGAAAGAACAACCCATACATCCAAGCCAATATCTATCTCATAACCAAAGCAGACTCATGAATGGAAAAAAAAAGACATACCTGTAATCAAAACACCTTAAAACGTGAGTTGGACGAGTGATTCCTCTCTGCTTGAAAATCAGATCATAACCACAACAACACAGTTGAATAATAGCCCGATTAGGGTGGCGGTCAGTGAAGGAGTAAAGGTGATGTGCAGTAAATGCACGTCACCTCCATCCTCAGTCAATTAATTCATTAGTACATGCCAGCAAGCTTCCATTAACCCAATTACTTAACCCATGTATCGAAAACATCAACCATAAAACCAATAGCGTGACCCATATCAACTTATGCCATAACATAATCCCAATGCATATCAACTATATAACTCAATAAATCACATAGAGTTTAACTTAGTATCTAGGATAACAACAATCCATTAAAAATCAATGCATGTAGTGTAGTATATAGCATGGTTTAGTTCCTTCCCTTTGCTCTTATATTGCTTTTGCCTTTTTCCAATTTCTTGTATATGTTATTGCTAACATGTTTATTGTGCAAGTCTCCTAGTAATAGATCCCAATAACAGATAGCAGTGATAACAAGGATAACATAGGCCATTGTAAAATAAAAATTGAGCCTAGTGCAGCAGAAAAACACAAAACATGCCTTCTCCATCGCCAATAAACCAAGATTATATCACCATGTAAGCAGTGTCCAACAGTAGCACAATATCAAAAAAAAAGAGCCAGACCTGATCTCCAATCTACAAGGGGGTCCCACACTAGTATTATTTAGCTTTTATAATAATAGGCTTTAGCAAAACTTTGCGAGCAAAACTTCGTTGCAATTTTTAATCGTCAACATACCTCATTTCATAAGATCTTCAACTCCTAGGTATTAAAATATATTTTTTGGTTTATGTTATGCATGTAATAATTTTGGACATAAAGCTATGAATTGCATAGCTAACAACAGGAACAAAAACAACTTTGAAATTCATACACAAAGGGGTTATCCAAGAAGGCCTAGTGAAACACAGAGAAGAAGTTACAATAGGTTTGAATCTTTGAGCACTCAAGTGGAATGTTACAAATGTAACAATTTTGGACACATGGCCAAAGATTGCAGAATGACAGTCCCTCCTAGAGAACCATAGGAGAATAACAATAGTCACAGAAAGGAACCTCAGAAAAGGACATGGATAAAAAAGTAGGATTAGTATAGCAATGAAGAATGCACACTCGCTCTACAAGCTAATCAGAGGAAACGTGGCTGGTATGTTGACAATGGATGTTCAAAACACATGACAGGTGATAGAGACAAGTTTCTTACATTATGAAAGGAAAGAGATGGATTAGTCTCCTTCAGAAATGATGATTCAGCCAAAATCATTGTTAAAGGCAGAGTCAGAATTGGGAACAAGAATACAAAAGCATAAAATGTTCTACTAGTAGAATATATGAAACATAATCTTCTAAGTGTGAGTCAAATGTGTGGCCAAGGTCATAAAGTTACTTTCAATTCAAAAAAGTGCAATATAATAAAAGAAGGTTCAGGAAAATTAATTGCTACAGTTGCGAGAACTTCAAGCAACATATATGTGTTAAGTGAAATTGGAAATGAAAAGTGTCATCTAGGAAAGGAAGATGAAAGTTGGCTATGGCGCAGAAGAATGGGTCACATACATTTTGATAACCTTGTCAAACTCAACAAAAGAGAAGCAATTAGATAAATTCCCCAAATCACGAAACCAACCAACACTTTATGCAAGCATTGTCAACAAGGAAAGAAAACAAAGGCAAGGTTCAATTCAAAGGAATATTCAATGACAAGACCACTGGAAATTGTGCATATTGATCTAGTTGGACCAACTATAACAAATGACTTAAAAGGTGATAAATAATGTATGTTATTATTTGATGATTATACAAGAATGACAACAATTTTCTTTCTCAAGAATAAGTCAAAAGCTTTTGAAAACATCAAGATCTATAAGGAAATGGTTGAAAATGAAATGGATTCAAAAATAAAATGCTTGAGATCTGATAATGGAGGAGATTTCACCTCAAAGGAATTTATGGACTACTGTAGCAGTCATGGAATAAAAAGGCAATTCTTTGTTGCTAGGACACCTCAACAGAATGGAGTTGTTGAAAGAAAGAACATGACAGTACAAGAAATGGCTCGAACAATGCTAATGGATTCAAAATTGACAGTTATTTTTTGGACACGCGCAGTGCATATAGTAGTTCACATTCAAAACAAGGTAATGATCAGAAACAACACTAACAAAACTCCTTACAAGCTATGGCAAGGAAGACTAGCAAATGTAAACCAATTTAGAGTTTTTGGAAGCAAATGCTACATCAAAAGAGAGGATGGCATAATGGGAAAGTTTGACTCTCATGTGGAAAAAGGAGTACTTGTTGGTTACTCAAGTACAATAAAAGCATACAAGTGTTACAAACTGAGATTTAACAAAGTGGTGGAAAGCATCGACATAACAATTGATGAAATAAGTAGACAAGAATTAAAGGGAGAAGAAAATGAATCAATGGAACAACTTTATGAAGAAGAAACAAAAGATGAAAAAGAAGGGGAAGAAAAAGGGGATCCGACAGAAGCAGAAGACAAAGTTTAGCAAGTAACTCCAAAAACACCTAGCAGACGAGTACAAAAAAATCATCCTTTAGATCAGATTATCGGAATCAAAGACGCAGGAGTTGAGACTAGAAGAAGAATCCATTCACCAAAACAAACGCACCTAGCACTCACATCTATTATTGAACCAACCTATTTTGAAAAGGCCAACAAGGATGAATTTTGGAATAAGGCCATGGATGAAGAATTGGTTCAAATAGAGAAAAATGACACTTGGGAATTGGTTCCAAGGCCAAAGGATAAGAATGTGATCGGCACAAAGTGGGTATATAGGAATAAATTGAATGAAGATCGACAATTTACAAGGAACAAAGCTAGATTAGTTAAAAAGGATTAAATTTCTCTATTACTAATTCACCCCCCCTCTTAGTATTCCAACAATTTATACTTTCATGTATTTTCCTCAAGGGGTTACCTTTTAACCATTTTAACCCACTTTCCTTATTTGAGGGTTAACCCATTTCTAACCACTTGTCAACTTAGTAATTTCTCCATTAAATTTATTATTTAAATAATTTATTTTGTATTCACTTTGACTTATATTACACTCATCACTTCACTTTATTATTTACCTTCTAAAATCTCTTAAACCACTTTGACTACTTTGACCTTTTGGGGCTTCTAGATGACTCATGAGGGTTCTCCAACTTAACATGGCCATAACTCTTTAATTGTGAGGAGTTATGTGAATTTCCACATACCACTAGAAATGGCATGATGTGTACTATCCATCTAGAATAGTATTTCCTGCAAATATATCAAAACTCATACGATTATCCATCAAACAAACTTGGGTCCATTACCCAAACCTGGGTTCTCCAAATTCTCATGGCTATAACTCTCTAGCTGTGAGGAATTATGTGATGTTCCACATACCACCAGAAATGGAATGACATGCACTATCCATCTAGAATAGTCTTCCATTCAAATATATTAAAACTCATACCATTATACATGAAACAACCTTGGGTCCATTACCCAAACCTTTGTGCTACTGAAATTCGCTCTCGGACTTTCTCCAAGGGTTGACATCAATCTACAATATCACTCTCCAATGGTTGACATCAATGACAACCAACAATCCATGCCAAATTTCCATCAAACTAAGCCAATGTTTTGACATATAATTGGTATCATAAATTTTATTGGGTCATTTCAACAGTGGCATGACCCAGCTTGGCACTAGGTGCATTACAATATGGGATTGTGAGTAATATTCTATTTGAGAAATTGTCCATAGAATCAAGTGTTTTGTTGCTATCAAAATTATAGTTGTAGCTTTATATTCCTAGTGTCTGATTAGATATATTTCATACCCAGCCTATGATGGAGACATGGAGGGGAGTGGAAAGGCCTAAGGGACTAACAACATTGAATGGGGATCCCATCCTTGGGTTGTGTAGATTGTGGGGAAGAGAGATGGTAGACTGGAATTAGTTATGGGAATTGACTGTTGAGAGGGGGACATTATCCAACCTTAGGGGCCACCATCTCTTGTGGATTCATAGCCCTATCTCGGGGGTGAATTTCTATTGAGAACTTCAAAATCGTGTCTATGGTTGAGATGAATTTCCATCCTCTACAATGGGTTGCATATTTATTAGGATAAGTGTTCTTATTTGCTTTGTTTATTTATGTTAAATGTTGATATAGAAATTATGCATTATACTCTAAATTTTCTTGGTTATTGTTGTTTTCTATGAGTAGAATGATGCATTTGAATCCTTATTTATGTGTTTGAATGTTGTTGTGAACATTTTACGTAATTTCATTTACATTTTTTATTTTCTTGGACAATCGCATGAGTTAGAATGTCATGTTGCATGTTATTTCCACATCTAAAATTGGTATAAGAAATTTTGTATTCAGTCATTTTAGAAGTGGCATGGCCTAGATTGGGGCTAGGTGTGTTACAAAGTGGTATCGAATATCTAGTTGCAACATCGGGCTTGTATGGGCCAATATCAACACGAATTTCACAAATTTTGTTGTTATAGATTTTGGGTATGTGACATATTTGGGGAAAATGATGAATTATGGAGTAAAATCCACACATTTGTTAGAGAATTCAGGTCAAATTTCTATCAAAATTGTCAAGGAGATGATCAAGGGTGTTAATATGTAGGTTTCAAAGCTCTTGGAAGGTCAACAATTAAGTGTTAGAGAAAAATAAAGAAGTTGGGAGAAGTTGATGGATCAACGACCAAGATAGCATTTGATTTTGAGATCAACGACCCACATTCAACATAGATTGACTGAAAACTTACAAGACTTTTAGAGTTTTGAAAAAAGAAGAGAATCGACAGCTAGGATTTTTTTTTTTGTAGATTGATGATGTTAAAGAATCGACGACTAGGATTCAAGGGCCATGATTCATTTTTGCAGTTTTGGAAAATAGAGCAAATCGACGGTTGAGATTAATCAAAAGAGTTAGACATGGCATGGTAGATCAATGGTCAAGATCATTTTGACTTGGATATTGACAACCTATATTCATCATGTATTATGGTAAAACATTTATAATTGTTTGTTTCGACCAAAAGAAAATATTCGATCTTTTATGGTCGGGTTGACAAAATGAAAAATGTTTTTGGTTTAGACAAGAACTTCCATAGACCAAGAAAATTTTTCCATCGTTGATGGTTGGGTCAGTGAAATTAGAAAAGTGTTTTATTCATCCAAAATAATGTTTCGATCATCCATGAAGGAAAAAGGGGAGGATGGTGTGTCATTCCATGTCATCATCCTCATTTCATACCACATCATCATCCACATGTCAACCTAATTTCCATGTCAATGTCCACATGTCATTCCATGTCAACATCTACATGTCATTCCACATTAGCCAAGAAACAACTAAATGTCGATGGTCAGGGTTTGGAAAAATTCATAAACAAGTTTAAGTGCACAAAGGAAAATGTTGATCGTTGATGTTCAAGGTTCAAAAAAGTTCACAAGAAAGTTTGTTTCATAAGATAAAGTCACAAATAATAGAAGGAGTGATTGGGATTTGGAAAACATTGTGAACAAATTTGGTTTTCCAAGGAAATTGACAATCCTTGATCGTCAATGGAGTGTTGGAAAAACAACAGTCGAGATTTCTTCAAGTTGGTTATCGATGGTGGAGATTCATCTGCAATATTGGGGAAGGTTTAGAGGATCGATGGATGATATTTCTCTTGATTTTTAGATTAAAATATCAGATTGAAAGATTGTAATAGTAGTAAAACAATCAATTTTCTATGAAATGTTTTAGATTTTGAAGGTCATGAACTTGCAGGGGAATTTTGAGGCCATAAAAAACATTTTTAGGGGGTGGAAAATCCTGAGCAATATGTGTGCCTATTGCACACACAATAATATATATTAAATGAAAGAACCTACTGAGATATTTCCAACGAGCTATTTTGGGTGCAAAACAGAGCTCATATAAGAAAATTATAGTTGAAACTGTTGAGGGTATGTTTTTCTGGCACCAGTTTACTTCTAGAGGGCATAACTCATTTCTAGGAGGTCTTTTTTGGG
Organism: Picea mariana; assembly: GCA_032191745.1. NCBI lineage: Eukaryota > Viridiplantae > Streptophyta > Pinopsida > Pinales > Pinaceae > Picea > Picea mariana. Next base: position 19,011 of record JASDQU010191891.1, read on the forward strand.
AATAGGAGTAGTCTATGTAAATCCCATGAACTATAGAAGACATCCATGGCACCAGATTTGGAATCATGATATATAAACTTTTATATAAAGAGAAATAAGTCACATGTGGCATACAAGGATAAAAATGAGAAAACAATATAATTTTTCGAAGACCATAACTTTCAGCTTGGAGCTGATATTTGAGAAAACAAACAGTCAATGAAAATTTATTGAGGAGAATCCATATATCAACCCAAAATTTGGATTAGTGATTTTTTTTTTCATAATTTGAAATGAATAATGACATGTAATATAAATAATAAACAGTTTGCCATATGCTTAATTCTAACAACAATTTTTGCTTACACATTCTTGCAAAATTAGAGGTGCGGGTAAGAAAATTTGAGTTCCTATATGAGAACTAGTGGCATGGAAGATACACGAGGTATTATATCCATGAGGAGGAGATGAAAGGTCTACATGTCAGCATGGGAAATGATGAGACATAGTCTAATGGAAGAAGAGGAATGCATGAGATTTTCAGTATGAGAATCATGCAAAGCGAAGTGCAGAGCTACAGGATCGATAATGAAAATATCATGAAATATTAGGAGGAGATACTATTGTTGGATTACTGAGAGGGGGGGTGAATCAGTAATAGAGAAATTTAATCCCTTTTAACCATATAATCCAAGTGCTATATCGATGAAGCATTATTCATTATTATCCAATAACTGTAGAGTAAATAAGAAATGAACAAATGAACAATCATACACATACACAGTACACCAGTTTTTTACGTGGAAACCCAAATCGGGAAAAAAACCACGGAATGATTTTTCTTATATGTCTTGAAGAATTACATTCATTGGAAGCACCAACTTCCTTTGTTTTCCAGCTGCAACTGGAAGGAAGCTCCAACCCCCTAGTTTCTCAGGCTACAACCTGAGGGAAGCTCCAACTCCCCAAATCTCTGGCTACAACCAGAAGGAGGCTACAACCCCCAATGTTCTCTGGCTACAAACGGAAGGTGGCTACAACTACCTGTCCTTGCCCCGTCCTGC
>JASDQU010191893.1:4408-20053 GCA_032191745.1 Picea mariana
TTGTATAGCTTCAGTCGACTCCCATTGATCATTACTCTGAGGTCTGCACCTACTAGATATTTCAACTGTACAACTCCTCTATCCGTGACAACTTTTACGTTGCATGGTCCTAGTCAATGCATTCTCAGCTTCCTTGGGTGCTGCAATGCTTTACTATTGTAGAGCAATACTAGATCTCCTTCCTTGAACATCTTTTTCTTTATGTGGCAGTTGTGCCATGCTTTGTCTCTCACTTTCTGTACTTGTTGGTGGAATCCTGCCAAGAATCAGTCTTCCTCCATTTACAGTAATTGATCCAGCCGTTCTTGGACTGCACCTCGTTTTTTCACTTGTGTGATAGCTGCTACACATAGACTAGGTATTAGAAATTCTAATGACACTACTGCTTCTTGACCATAGACCAGTTTGAATGGCGCGTGACTTGTCAACTTTTTGCATGTGGTTCTATACGCCCATAGTACTACTGGTACCTTGAGATCCCAATCGTCCCTATTGACGTTGCATATCTCCGTCAGGGCATTCTCTAGAATTTTATTGAAGGCTTCTACTGTGCCATTAGCCTGTGGGTGATATGGTGTGATTTTTTGGTGATGAACTTCAAACTCTTCGAACATCACTCAGATGGTGTTGTTGATGAAGTGCATTCCTTGATCACTCATCAAAATTCTTAGGCACCCAAATCTAGTAATTACCTATTTGAAAATAAAGTGGGCAGTTGTTTCTGCGCTGTAATCTTTTACTAGTGCGACTTCCTCCCATCTTGTTAAATATTCGGTCACAGTGATAATATATCTCACCCCTTTTCTCTTGGAAGGTGGGTTAATGGGTCCCACAAAGTCTATTGCCCATTTGTCGAATGCCTGAAGTGTCACTTGTGGCTGTAGTGGCATCTCGTCCCTTCTGTTGGGTTTGTCGACCCATTGATAGACCTCACATTGCTGACAATATTCTTTCAAGTCTCTATGTATCATTGGCCACCATAATCCTGCACATAGTACCTTCTGCACGGTATCTTTTCCTGCATAGTGCCCTCCTGTTATTCCTTCATGGGCTTCTGCAAAATTCTCAATCGTTTGTGGTCTAGTACGTATCTTCGTAAGATGCTATATGCACCTATTTTGTATAGATGCCTTGCGATTAGTTTATAGTCGACTGTGTAGACTACCAGGTTCTTCTTCTGCGTAGTGGTATATCCTTGTGGCGTAGTACCTGTGCTCAAGTACTGGATGATCTCTGTGAAGTAATCGTCAACAATTTGTACTGAGAAGAGCTGTGCATCTGGAAAGTTGTCTTCCAAATTCATTGGGTCCTCTCCATTTGTGACCCTCGATAGGTGGTCAGGCCCTGCATTCAGTTTCCCTATTTTGACTATTACCTCGAAGTCAAATTATTGAAATAGCAGTAACCATCGATAGATTCTCCCTCCCAACACTAGCTTGTTAACTAGGTATTTCAGGGCTGAGTGATCTGTGAACATATTAAAGTGTTTTCCCAAAAGGTAATGTTTGTTTTTCTGTAGTGCGTAAACCATAGCTAAGACTTCTCTTTCCATCATGTTATAATTATGTTCCGAGTATAATAATTTCCTTCTTGCGAACGCTATCGGGTGATCCAAGTCTCTTGCTCTTGGTTGAGCTAAAATAGCTCCAAGTGCTATTGCTAATGCATCTACATATACATGGAATGCCTTTTCCTAGTCTGGAAATACCAATATTGGTGTGGTGACCATCTTTTCCTTCAGGGTATCCAGATCGTGTTGGCACTCGTCGTTCCATTGATACTTGGTATCCTTTCTTAACAGTTTTTCCATAGGCGATGTAATCTGTGCGCAGCCTTTGATGAATTTCCTGTAATGTCCCGTATGTCCTAATGTTGCTCTTAGTTGGGGGACTGTTTTTGGTGCTGGTAGGTTAACAAGGACTATGATTTCGGCCGGATCCACTAGTAAACCCTGTTTGCATACTATGTGCCCCAGTAGTATCCCAAATGGCATTCCAAATATGCATTTCATGATATTCAGTGATATCTGGCACTGTCTACATCGTTCTAACATCAGGTGTAAAAATTCCACATGGTTTTTTAACAGGCTATAAATCGTCCAATCATCCAGGTATACTTTCAGAAATTGGTGGATGAATTCCTTAAATGCTACGATGACCACTCTGGACAATATCGTAGGTGCATTCTTCAATCTGAATGGTATGACTGTGTACTGATAAGATCCCCATTCTGTCACAAATGTGGTATTGTTTCTATCCTCTTGTGCTATCTTAATATGATGATATCCCGAGAATCCATTGGTGAATGCATAGGCTTGATATCCTCCTACATTCTCGAGTACATCGTCCGTGAATGGTGTGGGGAATGGGTCATGTAAGCATGCATCATTCAACTTCCTCAAGTCGACGCATATCCTGATCCCTCTTCCTTGTTTCTTGTCCTGTACTACCATCGGGCTTATCCATTCTGATTCTTTTCCTATTTCGATGATGCCGACCTCGAGCATCCTGTCAATCTCATCTTTAAATTTCTGGTTGTAGATGGGGTTCAATCTATATGGTCGTTGTTTAATGGGTCTTGCATCAGGTCTGAGTGGTATCTTCATTTCTCCTAATTCTTCGACTATTCCTTTCATCTCTGTAAATTTCATGGGAAAAAGGTCGATGTATTCGTGCAACAATTCCGTGATGCTTTCTAGTGTCTGTTTGTCCCAATAATCTCCAATGCTGTCCATTTTGGGCTGATCGACGGTCCCTATGTTAACCTTCTTGATCTTGATTGGCGCAAATATGACTTTTGATTCTAAGGGTAGTCCTTCCACATTTCTCTCACCTTCGAATTCCTCGATCTGAATATTGCGTGGATCATCTTCATTTGGTGCTTCTTCTTGTACATGGTAGCATGACAACAATTCCTCAACTGTTAGCTTATTCCGCTACAGTACCTCTGTGATAACTTCCACTTCTGATTCTATAATGAATATGACATCTCTGATCCATTTCAGGGCTGTATCTATGTTGGGGTTCTCATGCTCGAATGAGAAAGTGACTGTAAAGTTCTGTTGGAGTGGCGCCCATGTCTTAGTTCCTTTTCACAATTCCTAGTCTATATACCAATTCGCTGGTATGCCTTATAAAGTATGAATGAAGTGGTGAGACCATTCTTCTAGTGGCATCATTTTCCATAGTGTTTTACATGCCTCCAAGTGTTCTGCTTGTATTCCTAGTCCATCATACTTTTGTCAGTTGTTCCATATCTGTTCTGCACAGAACCTTATGCGTAGTAATCGTTTGCATTGGTACCATTATGTGATAGTCTCTTTGTGCACACCCCACCATCTTGTAGGTGTAGCCTTTAGTGCTAAATCTAGTGCTAATAGTCTCTTGTTCTCTAATACTTCATCTTCGTATTGTGTCAAGAAAGTTTCCAAATCATTTAGCCCATGAAAAATGGGTGGTTCTCTGATTTGTGTGCCAAGCCATCTTACTGCGCGGTCTATTCTTGCACACCTTCTTGTGGATACTTCGTGTAGTCTTTGCTGCCTGTTTTCTAACCCAGTGTTTGAGTCTGTTGTGCAAGAATTAATTCTCTGCCAACTAAGTACCCCATATTTTTGTTCATCCATGCATCGCACACAGTTGTTTTGTACAACTGGTTAATTTCGTCCAGATCCAGACAAGTGGGTTTGACGAACCTCTCGCCTTCTGATGGGTCGAGTGGGGCTATAACCCTGTAGTCTCCCAACTCAAATGTCATTTTTCTGGTCTTCAAGTTAATTATGGCCTGATTGTCGAATGCCCAATCCAGACCAAGTAGCGCTAGGTAAGGTGTTGTACCGTCTACTATTTCGATGACTTCAAAGTCTGCCTTAGTGCACATGCCATCCATATCTACAGTTACTCCTTTCAGTCTACCTATTGGTAGAACTCTATGTGGATTTTCTAGCTTTAATTGAACAATTGAGTATCCCAGTGTAGGTTCTCCCATGCATTGCCATGTGGTTTTTGGTAGTACGTTCACCTTAGATCCTAGATCTAGTATAATATCTCCCATGTTGAAATACTCAATGTTAGAATTGATTCTAAATTCTCTACTTGTTCTTCTTCTTGTGTGTAGGTTGTTGACAGTTTTTAGTTTTGGCTTCTGTTCTGTCTCACTGCTATGTTTCTCTAGGATGTTTTGCAATACTTTGATAGATGAGGGATCACCTAACATTTTGATGCATGATTACAAAAAGTATTTGAGAGTACTTACTTGTTCCCTAGGTTGTCTTCTGTTGGTATGGTCTAGTGATGGCATCATGTCATATTCCAGAGCTTCCTTGTTTTGCTGTGTAGTCAACGCTATGTCCTCCTTTTGGAATTCTTGTTGGGATTCTATAAAGATCTCCTTTTCCTTTTGCATGTCAAACTGCTTCTTGGGGTCATGGTTCTTATTTACCCATTGGTTCTACGCCGGGTCCTGTTGAACTGCATCGTTTCCTTTTTTCATTCCTCCTTGAGTAACTATGTTGATGTTTTGTCCATCATCCCTTTCTTCGACTGAAATCCACTAGACATTCTGGTTATTTTGGTTCCTTTTTTCCTGGATATTTACGAGTAGTGTCGGACATTCCTCTGTATTGTGGTTTGAAGCATGACAATACATATAGGTCACTGGTGGTAGGGAATTCTCATGCATAATGTCTTGGTTGCTGGAAATTGTGACATTTGACTGGTCCTCTCCCACGTCCGAAACGTCCTCTGGTTCATCCTACTCCTATATAGGCTGCGTGATCACCTCGTCGCGCATTATATTGTGGTCCCTGATTATACTGCGCGATATTATACTGGGGTTGTGCTGGGTTATACTGCGGTTGTGCATTATTATAGGGTTGCTGTGCAGTATTATACTACTTCTGTGTAGTGTTGTATGTTGCTAGGGCTTGAGTGAACTGTGGTGCTGCCTGCTTAGTCATCATTTCTACCTGCACCCTATAGGTGTCTGAGGTTCTTTCCCGCATCATCTCCATAGTTCTGCAATCTTTGTCTTCATGGCTGACTGACTTGCAAAAAGTGCAATATGAGTTCATTTAGACTGTTTGGTATTTCTACATCATCATGCAATGGGTAGGGTCGTGAACTGGTTTCTTGCAGATTTCACACTATAATCCCCCCTGTGGTAGCAGGTTTGGCATCCCTGTTTCCATATATTGTGAAAACATAGGAGATTCATTTTTGTGGTGTCCTTCTATCCTCCATGTGGTACACCAAACAACTTCTCCTTTGTCCATGTTCTTATCTTGGTTCAGATGAAATGTTAAGTTCTTCATATCCTCTTTTAGTTCTTTGATAGTCGGGTCCGTCTGCTGAAACTAATTCTCTTCCAATTGCAAGGATGCCTGCAAAGCCTTTGCTTGTGTCTGAAACTTCTGTTTTTAACTGGGTATTTTAAGTGTGGGAGCAATGAGTTGATAAACAGGTGCCGATGTTGCATCTCGATCATAAGGTATTTTAACTTCCCTTTTAGTCGCTTGAACCTTTGATTAATCTCCCATACCGATTCTCCTAGTTTCTGTCTTATTTCAATCATCTCGTTCATATACTGATCCTTTGAGCTCGTCTTATGGAACTCATTGATTAATAGTTTCTTAATGTCATCTATTGTCCTTGTCATCCCTAGAGAACTATTCACATCTAGACTCATGTACTAGTCTAGTGCGTGATCTCTTAGTGTAATCACTAACTACATGAGTTTGGTGTTGTCATCAGTGATCTGCTTTGCTTCCTAGATCTTGGTGCAAATGAATAGATGCTTCTCAGGGTCTTCTGCTACTTCTCCTCGAAAATTTGGTAATCTGATAGTAGGGTCATGTCCTTCCATTATGAGTATTGAACTACTGCCTCCTCCATGTGGTGTGGATACATGACTAATATTACCTGAACTAGCTCCTCCAGTTGTCGCTCCTTGTGTATATGTACTTCCTACTGTCAGAATTCCTCTGAACTTTGGTTTCCTAAATGGTGGTGTTCTCTATGGTGTATTGGTCGCACATGGGTTTATGGGTTCCACACTGACATTAACCTGAAAGGGGTGGTTGTCTTCTCCTCCCGTTCTTGGGCCTTTGGTTTTTCGCTCATAGGTGGCACGCAGGATTTCCTCAATCTGTTCCATAGCCCAAAGATCCTCTACCTCCTCCTCATTGCTCGCCAAGCCCTCCCTTTTGGATACAACTCTCTTCTTGGTGTTTATCTTATATTGGTAGGGTGCTCCACTACACGTCGTTCCCGATTACGCCTAGATCCACTTGAGGTGGTTGTCATCCATCGAGATCAGGTCCAAGGGTTCCTCTTCCTTCTTCTCTTTAACCTTCCCTCCTTCCATTCCTCCTTTCTTTGTCAGTGCTTCCTCCCTTCCCCCATGCACGCAAGGAAGTCTAACTGTCTGATTCCATTGTCATTACACCTTTATTATAAAGCAGTATCTTGATAGAAGTATACAGGGATCGAATATACCTTTCTCTGGGTCCTTGTAGAAATTCTTGCTCGGCTGCACTGTATGACTTTGCTGTGTCTACCGCAAACTTTGTGATGAATCCTGCCACAATGCTGTCAAGACAAAAGTCCATTGCGCAGGTGAATTTGTTGTTCACCTGCTGCAGCTGTTGAATCTGTACTAGGGTCCAATCTAGCTGTCGAATCCGGTTCGTCAGGTGATTATCCGTTAATCTTAAGATCCACTCCTATAGTAGATACGGAAAATTATAGAAAAAGATTTCATGTAAATCCATAAACACGTATTTATCCAAGTATATGCATGGTGTGATTCTAGGGTTTCTATTGTCTTCGTGTGCAAATTATAGCTCTTTAGTTCTCAACCAACTTTCAATTTTTTCTCTCGTGAGGTTTGATTTCTCTTCTCTCCACATTCCCTTCTCATTGCTTCTTTGATGGTTCTTTTCCACTCTATCTCATCTACTCAGTCCTATCTTGTTCCTCTTAACATGACAACAGAACCATTTTTTGGTTTTATTTTTATCGACTCCCTTCTCAGGTTATCTGAGTTATTGACCCAGGGTTCATGTCATTCGAGATTCGAACAAAGCCTCTAATTATCGGCCCTCCTGGTAAACCAGAAGGAAACACAACACCTAGAGGGTACTGCGCAGTCTCACCCGAGATAGCTATAGATGGTTGACTATAAGACTCAGATGTTTACAGTCTAGGACAGAGAAGGGGATAAAGGGTTTATTGATTAAGGTCCTGTTCTGTGAGTTGTTACTATAATCTACTTCTTCCTAGGAATCACATGCATATAACTCAAAATATAAACAGATTCTACTAATGCATTTGGTTATTCATCAATTATGATCACCTATTACTAAAAGAAGTTAAAGATATACAGACATTCAACACATTACATAGAGATTACTGTGGCTCACCCCTCCTAGGCTACGTCCACAAAGATTTGGCTCTTAGCTCTTTTATTATGGAAGTTATTGATTTCCTTGCACCAAGTGCTTACAGTTATCCACAAAAGTGGGTAAGATCTATGTGAGGCGAACTAGATCAGACCAGGATCTACAGCCTGCGGTCTAATCCTTAGATCTACCTTCCCTCCTATCTTTTCTTTCTCATTAGCTTACAAAAATCAGTTCATACAACTCAAAAACCCTACACGTATCACTGACAACAATACTTAGAACAATCGTAATGCTCCTAAAAACTAACATAAAATCAACAACAAAAACACACACACAACAACAAAACCACATCCCCCTATATGATACTTTTGTATCTATATTTATACATTTCGGGTTCCTCAGCCACTTACAAAATATTACCCAAACCCTAACCATTCTTACGCTAGGTTTTTCTCCCATGCACACATTGTTCTTCCTCCAATTGTCGATTTCCTCTATGAACGCTTTCTTGCATTCGCTCGTGCTGATCTTTTGCCAGTCGTCACTTCAGTTTCCTACACGCTTTCTTTCCCATGATCGTCCTTCTTTCCACTTTGGCCTGGTTCCAATAGAAACCCTTCCTATAACACTTCTTCAGCTGCATTGATGATATTTCTCGGACAGTGACCACCCTAGGAATTCCTTGGAATGCTCTTGAGTTTTCTTTCTCATCTAGGAAAGTGAATGCCTTGTTACAACAATATAACATGGCATGGTGTTGGTCCATCCAATCCATACCAATTAGATAGTCATATGAACCCAAAAGCAAGATGTTCAGATCTTCCTTGGTATTCATCCCATTCATTCCCAATGGACATGACTTAACCAACTCAACAACCTTTCTCTTGGCTCCCGTAGACAGCTGTACCAACCATAATTTCTCATGCCTTCATCTTGGAAATTGAAGTCTTCCCACTACCTTAGGATCTATATAGCTATGACTAGCCCTTGAATTAATTAAAATAGTAAATGCATGGTTAATTATCATACCTTCTACTTCAATCATGTGTGATTCACACTATGTCTGCTTGTTGTACAGGGTTTCCCATGTCCTCCATTGTTTCTGCTTGCTGGACATTGTGGAAAACTCTCACATTTTCAGCTTTGCAAGGACAATCCATATAATTATGATCTCCTTTACAATGCCAACATTGCATCGGTGGTTGCCTTGGCCTTTTCCCACCTTCCTTAACCATCTTGGGCTCTCTAAGAGATGGTTGTCCCTAAGGATTATTTATGAAGAATGGAGGCTTCTTCTCCTTCCTCATATCTCTGTTAAAATTCTTCTTGTCCTCCCAAGCCTTCTAGAAGGTAGGCTTTCCATTTTGCTGAGCATACAATCACTTAGCTCTTTTTATGGTTTCTTCCAAAGTTTTAGGATCATCATACTAAATCTTTTCATTGATGAAGGATGGTAGTCTACTCAAATATCTCTGGATCTTAACTGTCTCATATTTGATGAAGGAGACATACTTCAACAGTTCCAGAAATCACCTTTCATACTCATCAATGGTCATGCTGCCCATCTTGATTTCAAATAACTCTTTCATGTTTTTATCATAATACCTCTTGGTCAGGTATTTTTTCTCAAAATACTTCTTGAATTATTTCCACATCACATTTTTCTCTCTGATATGTTGTACTTTCATAAGTTGATCCCACCACATGGATGCATTTCCATTTAGCTGATAGATGGAAATTCTTCCCTCTGCATGAGAATAATAGTTATGCAATTGGAAGTGCTTCCTAATGCCCAACAACCATGTCTCAACATCTTCATCCTTCTTGTTCTCTCCATAAAAATTTAGAGGTTTGATCTTATTCATTTATCCTTTCTACTCATCAACCCCATACCTCCTATGCTTCCTGACAGGGGATGGACTTGAGCTACTATGTTCTCTCCTATGGGAATGCTTTTGGGAGTGGTGGTGATGTCTGCTACCACTCCTTGATCTTTATTTTTCCTCAAGGGTCTTGTGGCTTCCTGATTTGCTGGAGCCACTCTCCTTATCTAACTTATTCCCAATTATGTCCAAGATTTTCATTAAATTCATATTGAACTCTTCCTATTTATCTTTGGACTTCATAAACCTTTCCTTATCATCTTTGTAGCTGTCGAAATTTGTGTGCAATTTTCTAATGGTCTCCACCAGATTGATGTCTTCATGATTTCCTTCTCCATGTCCATTGTAATTTGTTCCTTCAATTCCCAGATGGACATTCATTCCTCTAACCTCAGATTTCTGAATGTAAGCCTCTTGTGCATCCTCCATATCTCTTCACTCCAGGAATATTCTGTTCTTTTTTTGCAGCAGAAAACTCTACAAAAGTGTGCAACCAACTGAACTCTTATTAGGCTAATTGTCTGAACAAAACCATGCAAACATGTACAATTATGGTTTATAAATGATCATAATTACTTCTATTGATTTTATGAGAAATTTTACTGTCCATAGACAATTTATGGGTGAACATTTGTCCTCTATTGTCTGATACCTTTCCAACGACTTCTCCCTTGCTCAATTTTGAGTTTTGAGCAGGACCTTAGGACTATTTGAGCAATGGCGCTTCCTAGAAGGTGATGTATGTTTAGCTGTTCTTAATTCTTAGAGTGGAATTGGCCCTTGGATCTGTGCTAGATCCTCTCTTCAACTTCACATCCTTTTCCTTACTTCCTTGGATGCATGTTTTTTAAATCAAGGACCTCATAGGATCCTTCTCTAATACCTTCTCTATTTCAAACATAATTTTCAGGCACTAGCCCCTTTTCTCCAACCCCTAAACACATGTGACCACAACTATGACCCGGTGCTATCAGATAGGCACTTATCCGGAGCCTTAAGAGCTTCAGGTTCTAGAACTTCGGCTTCAAAAGCTCTTGTTACTTCATGCCTCCCTTATCCCAAACATCGAATCGATGAACCCTTAGACAATACATCTTTGGAGCTTCAGGGCTTCGTTGCTTCAGATCATCATACAAATTACACCTTGTTTTTCCCCGAACGCCTGGATTGATGAACTCCCAGAGTCTCATCAGCATCCACTTACCAGTGTTACACCTGGAAAAGTTATAGAGTGGGCACATGGCAACGTCTAGTGTGTCCACATCACCCTTGGTGACATCAGCCCTCCACATCACACCATAACTTTGGGCTCTGGAAGATTCTCCTTCAGCACATCACAAAACCTTTAGATTGCCGAACTCCCGAACTTCATAACCCTCCGTAGTCCAATTATCTATGTTGTCATCAATCCTGATGGTGATAGATGGTCCCATTGTCCAACGACACATGTTGGGTCACTATTGATTCTAATAGCCTTTGAAAAAGTACAATACTCGATGATACGTGGCATGCCTAGAGGAGGTCCATGTCAACCCCCTATGACATCATCATGCCATGTCACATTAGAACTTTGGGAATTTGGGACTTCGGAGGTTTGAAAGTTCTTCCAACAATTTTTCTTGAATGCCGAACTCCCAAATTGTTTAACTTTTTCGGGCCCACGAAGTATAGTTGTCACTAATCAAAGTGGTGACACATGGCCCCACTTTCTAGTGACACATGTCAGCTTCCAATCAGTTCTAAGGGCCTGTCAAAATAACATAAACAAGTGACACATGAAATACCTAGGTAGGTCCATGTCACCCCCGTCACTGCCACTTCACTTTGACGCTCCAGGACTTCGAGGATCTTTTCCCTCGTGCAACCACCACCATTTTTTTTGGTGTGATGAAACTCCAAACCTTTTTAATATTTGGACACATATCCCTTGGAATATATAGTCCAGATTGGTTCCGGACCTTGGGACTTCGACAATATTCTCCTCTTATAGTTTTACAATAGTCGGAGGGGCAAAGTCTGAAGGACTTCAGTTCTTATCCTCCACACGTCTTCTATGAATCCAACGGATGTAAGGGGTCTGCCCCTTCCCAAACTATTTCAACGGATCAAGTTTGAATTTGTGGCCCAATACCATGCCTACTGTGGTATATCGAACCACTATTCCTCTAGAGCTTTCCAATACCACCTAGGATCTCTCTTAGTGCCCTCTTGGCACTTTGTATATCAATTTTGTCCTTTTGGCCAAAAATTATTTTGGACTTTCTTCTATAACCATTTGTACGGCCCATCCAAGATCAGTTTTGAAACCTTGGCTCTGATACCAATTTGTAATGTCCATTAGCCACCCTCACCGGGAACAATGCCACTACTCCAAAATCCAAACTTTTCTGATACCAATTTGTAACCTCCCCGGCCATCCACAGGCTGGACCATGCTACCTCAAACACACAGGGTCTCAAGCTCTATTATAGATAATTAAAACTGTCCATGCCCAGACATAGACCTGCTGGGCTATGTCAGAAAGATCTCTTTGTGGAATAAATCACATATAAACTTAACATAAATAAACAAAGATAACAGATAACATATGTGCAACGAAACACATGACATTATTATAAGAATCACAGACATGCACTAAAATACATTATTTAACCATTAATTAAAAAATGATACTTATCTCTTAATTGTAGTGCACCGACTGCATGAAGACCTTCCACAAACCTCCTAGCCTTAGACCACGCTGCTCATCACTCTCAGTAGTGGGTCACCCTCAAGCTGGGACTAGAATCCATCGAGAAAGGAATTCCTAGGCTAGGCAAGGACAACAGGAAGTTGCACTAGTCTACGGGAAGGATTTCCTCCAAGGAGTGACTTATGCCCACTTCTCACACACTCTCATTTCCCATATGCATGTCCCACCCTAGGAGTACACACCTTCATTATCACACAGTCCATCGACTGCTCCTCCTCCTTTCTAGGGCTTCAGCTACAGGTCGGACATGAATTCTCAGAGCTTTGTAGCTATTACTAGAATCCCTCCAGGAGAACTCACTTCCCCAACAACTCTCTCACCTAAAGAGAGTTTCCCATAGGCTTGAAAACCTTCTTCTTCAACCATGGGTTTCACAACCCTCCTCTTCAAACCACAACAAAAAATCAGGTAAGGCAAGGGGATGAATCAACAAATTACTGAAGTTCACAATTGCGAAAATGGCTCTGGATGCGTGCTTGTTTAGTGCATGCGTGAGCTGCACAAGGGATGCTAAGAATCACGAGGATGAACTCGTAGGGAAAATGGCCTGATGAAACACAGACAACCCGTAGGGTACATGCTCAACAAGATATCAGTTTGGGCTCATTGCAGAGGTTCAGGATGGTTGAGGGTTCAACAATGGCATTCCAGGTTTTACTACTTCCTACTAGATGCATGCGTGAGTGGAAGAAATGAAAAAAAGATCCTCGAAACAATCAAAATCCCCACATATATTTTCATGTTCCTGATATGACACATGGCGCTCATGAAGTGCATTCCTCTCCATTTGGAAGTCACTTCCCTTCCTGAAAGGAACTTAGGATAAATTCATATACTCCTTACAACATTTAGAATAACAATATATATTATTCTTTGAGTTTTAAGCTCTTAATCTTAGCCCCTTTTCCAGTCTCTCATTCCCCTCCTTTACCCAACCTAGTGGAGCCTAGTACCCCATACTCTTTCATCTTGGTCGATCTACATGCAATGATGATTTTATATTAATGAGTTGAAGTTTTACATATACAATACATGATCATGTCCTTAGCATCCCAAGCTCTCTGGCCCAACTATCACATAAGCCTCCTAGCTTATCATTACTTAGCTCACCCGACGATGAAACATGTTTACAATTCATGATTAAAAATTAGGGGCTCGACCTTGGGGTATTAAACTTAGATCTTGTAGCTTCAGTGGCAGTATTCCTCGCAATCGATAATGAGTTTACCTCATTGACTCATGATTTATTGATTCTACAAGTGTTCGACATCAAATATTCTATTCACACTTGCTATATAGTACTAGGTACCTATTGTGGCCACAACAACCATCCCTTTTATTTTTCTTTTCTAAGAAACCCCCCTACTAAAATTTGAGCTCTAATTTCTAATCCACAACTACTATGATCCTACTAAATATTATGTGTTTACCTTGAGGGGGTTAAGGTTTTAGATATTTATTCATTATTTATCTTTGAGGAAGTAACATCCCCGACCACCAACAAGCTGGGCAATGCTGCCTACACAACCTTAAATTCTCCTTTAAAGCTATGATACCAATTTGTAATGTCCCCGACCATCAACCCCTCTGTCAGTGAATGATACAATGCAGAACAATATCATAAATATAATATGCATTAAATCAAATTAACAAATTTAACATAGAGTTACTGTTACCATTCATATTTAAATAGAATTAACAACAATTAATACATGAAACATAACTCATGATAACATTCAAGCATCAGTAGCACAAACATGCATAACATATAAATTAAGCATAGACTGATACTTATCTTTTCAAGTGGAGTAACACCACCAACTGGGTGCAGGCCTTTCATGAACCTCCCAACCTTAGACTGCGCTACTCATCACTCTCAACAGTAGGTCACCCCTGAGCTGGCACTAAGCTCCACTGGGCAAGGGAATCTTAGGCTAGACAAGGTCAACAGGAAGACACACAGTTTATGAGGATGGATTCTCTCCCAGGAGCAACTTATGGCCACTGCTCACAGACTCTCATTCCCCACATGCCTATCCCACCCCAAGAGTATACACCTTCATTGTCACACATGACAATCCTTCGGTTGCTAAACCTCCCTTGCCTTGGGCTTCAACAATAAGCCAGACCATAATTCTATAAGATCTATGGTATCTACAGGACCCCTTACAGGAGTCCTCACTTCGTCCATGCACTTTCTCACCTGGAGAGAGTTTCTCACAAGCTTGACAACCTGCCTCTTCAACCACAACCACCTCCCTCACCTAGAGAGTGTGTTGCACATAGGCATGACAACCTGCTTCTTTATCCCCGTTCCAGCACAAGGAGGACAACAATAATGCTCAGCAAGGAACAAATGACGGTATCCAATCACACTCAACCAAGGGACTGCGTGACCAAAACAACCCACAGTTATAACACACACAACATAGACAATTAGGGTATACTCAGGTTTCAAAGAAGACAACAACCCAAACAATTAAGATTGAACTCGGATTTGTAGTGTGGATAAATTGGGTTCACATGAAACACAGGAGACATGACTCAGTCCACAAGTTTGCCATTGGTTTTCAGGGTGTGTGACAAGGAATCAATGCAGAGGTTGAACACAGACTCAAATGGTTCAGATGGAGGATGAGTTGGCTTCTCAGGAAAACATCATGGTTTTCTGGTTTCATAGCTATGTGAGGGTATGTAGAGATCATATGTCCACCACACATGGTTTAGAAAGTGGATGAAAGAATGGAGAACAAACCCCCATCACGACTCAATTCTTGGGTTAAATTGCATGTGCCCAAGCCGAGACATGTCACCCATGAAGCTGCATGCACTCCATCAGGTATGCGTTCCCTTTTCCAGGAACTTAGTATAAAAATATACCTTTCACACCACTTTGGAATAATAATAAATTATTATTCAAGGACTTAAACCCTCAAGATTATCCCCTCTTCAAACCTTTCAGCCCCCTTTCCCTTACCCATTATGTGGAAGCTTTGTCCCCGATCACTCTTTATTCATGGTCAGTCGGCACACAACAATGTTTATATATTTTATTAATGATTTGCATAATTACATATACAAAATCAAGCTCCTGTCCTTTAACAACTAGGCTCTTCGTCCTAATCACCAAATAAGTCTCCTAGCTTATTATAACTCGGCTCACCAGCCTACAAAACATGTTTACAATTTATAAATAAAACTGGGGCTTGTCCTTGGGGATATTACAATCCCCTCCCCTTATTTTTTCACTATCCTTAGTGCAACTTTCACACAACATCAACAAGATTTCCAAAATCTTCAAAAAAAGATGCGGATATTCTGCCCACATAGCATCCTTATGCTCCCATGTCACATCCTCAAGATCGTACCAGGTCCACTAGACCTTTACAAGCCCTATGGCTCGATTATGGAGCTACTTACTTTTTCGGTCCAATATGTGCACCGAATGCACTTGCAAGACACCTTCTTTCTCCACTTGAATCACATTCCAAATGATTACATGATTAGCATTAGGTATATATATTTCTTAAGCAATGAAATATGAAACACATTATGTACAGTCATGGATGTAGGCAATGTAAGCGCATATGAAACACACACACACACAC
>JASDQU010191900.1:7080-20715 GCA_032191745.1 Picea mariana
CCCATGTGTCTATACTTCTTCGCATTTATTCCCTTTCCCGCTGATGGGTTTCTAGTACATCACACGCGTCGAGCAGAGCAGCCAGGAGCGATACTCCGTGGCGCTGGTGATGTGACGACCGCGTGCCACTCACTCCCAACTGCTTAATCAGTTCAATTTCATCTCACTCGAGGCATGGTGCCATTATTCTCAGTGCACCCTGCTCTGCCTCCGCATCCTTTCGACAGACCAACACCCTCACTGCGCCTTTACTCTGCGCGTGCGGCCATTTATGGAACCTCACTAGCTGCCCGACCTATTTCAATTGCTCCAGCGGGTCCAGATGGCTCATTCTTTCCTGATTTTTCTTCTCAGAGCTCGGCTTCCTGCCCATCCTTTCCCTGCTCTGCATTTGTCTTGCCCTGCTCTGTTCCTGTCGCGTTTTCGCTCTCCCATTGTCTCGGAGATGCCCCAGCTACGAAGGAATTCCAAAGGCCGACCAGCCTACCAGCCAAATCGACCCCGCCTGGTCCTACGTCCCCCGCCTTCTCCCTCTCTGTTATCCTCCTCCTCTTCGGCCACCTCGTCCTCCTCCCTGGCGCAGTCGACTCAAATTCCCGCATATCTCTCGCCCCTTCCTGCGTCCCTTGCCAACAGAATGGAGGAGCTGGATTGCTCAGGGGCCTCACTGAACAACAACCCAGGACCTTTAGCTAATTCTGCATCTGTTTCACACCTAGGCCCTTTGGCCCCTCCCAACTCTCCGGCCACCCAATCGCTTCAGGACCAACTTCACGACACCCAATTTCAGATGGATGGTCCGGAGGCTAGTCAAAATTCACGACGACAACCCCAATCTCGAGTGGGTTCCAATGCTAACCCATAATGCGAGTGGAAAACAGGCCTTGCACTAGTGCAGAGCCTCGTATTCGACCTGCATCGGGACATGGACGACCTCTGGTTCCACCTACAAAGCCTGGACGACAAAGCCTCTCGACTCCTGTAGTTGTTCTCCATGTTACAAGGTTCTCATCTACCCGCACCAGAGGCAGCCCAATCAACAACAGCCCAAATAGCAGCAACCTCGACACTAGTGTTTCCACTGGAAAATTTGGGCCATGCAGACGCAGACTGCGAGGACCGGAGGCTTCCATCACGCCCGGAGCACGTCCAGAAGGAAGAGCACCTACCATCAGAGATGAAGAACGCTATGCAACTAGACCACACACCACTCCAGGAGGAGCCACCTCCTCCCAGGGACACGACATTTCACTCCTTTCACATGGCTGCGTCGCCACACTATAGCCCATACTGGTGATTTGTTTTTGTTTGTTGTTTTTTCATGTGCATGCCGACCTTTCATGCATTTTTTCCATGGTTATTATAATTAGGCTATCTACACTTTCTACAGTTCTAGCGCCCACCCTTACGGGCCATAATTTTGAACTCTTTTTGTATCAGTGACAATCTACACTTAAGTTATGAAGCGGTTTGCCTGGCTGAGTTGGTTTTCCCTCAGGGCAGATCAGTATTTACAGCTTAAAACCATGGAAATTCTCTGTACTCCTTCATTTTGACAGACTTTTATACAATCTTACTTATAAAAAAAACTATTGAATAAAATCTTAAAAATAGCTTATACTATTCATTAACTAAGACATGTTATAGCATTATATAAATTACTTTAAATCTCCATACAACGTTATAATATTCTATAAATTGCTCTCTTTCATGTATATCACGGAATTGTTCACTGCAAAATGTTTACGACCGAAGTCTTTCGTGCAAAATGTATATCATGTAACACACTAGACATGAAAAGTGTGAACCCGGAACTCCGCCAACCTGCAACTGCGTAATTGTTCAGTACAAAATGTATGAAGTTCTATAGTATTATACAAATTAGTATAAATTTTCGTACAATGTTATAATCTTCTATAAATTACTGTCTCATGTATATGACAGAATTGTTAGGTGCAAAATTCCTATTGTAAGCTAATTTTTTGGTCTTCAATGATGTTGATGTTTTAAATGTTCATGTAATTTCCAAAAATATGTAACATACATTATTTATTTTATATTAAGTTTGTATAGTTCGCAAGCCTGCTTGTCAATTTGTATAGGGCATGGAACAACAGAGGCCCATTTTTGAAACCAACAGCCCGAGAACCTGTGATCCAAAAATTGGCTAAGTATGGAATGACCGCTCCATCCATGCTCTGTAAAACATGTGCAAAGAAAACCAATTCAGCAATGATATATCTTTTTTGTCCAAGAAAAGCCTTAGTTTTAAGCAAAATAGTTCGACAATGCTAATTTTTTAGTGTTTTTCTCCACGAACCTATGTAACAGACCTTATTACTATTCTATTGTATAACTGACATTATTAATTTCTAATAAATTTCTATAGTCCGCCACTCCACCTGTCATTTTGTATATCGCGGAACTGTCGGTCCTATTTGTAGGCCACGGAACATAAGAGGCCCAACTTTGAACCCGCCACCCCGAGAACCCGCTATCCTAAAACTATCTAAGTATGCAATGAGGGCTCTGTGCATGCTCTATAAAATCTCTTCCCCATACTTTATAAAAGTACGAATTTCGTATGTATAAATCTAAATATATACTTTATACAAGTACATATTTCGTATGTATAAAAGTACATATTTCATATGTATAAAACTATATATTTACTTTACTATGTTCTGCATGCAAACCACATCTACTTCAACTTTCTACCCACGTGTCTCTACTACTTCATTTTTGAACCTGGCAGGGACTCCGTTGCCATGCAACACTTGTTATTACTCGTAATTAGGAAGGCATTACAAGTTATTATTATTATTATTAAATGGAGATAAGGTTCAAAAACTAATGACATATATTGAAAAGGAATGAGCATTAGCATTTACTTTCTCATGGATTTTGTTCAGGGAATATATACTACATACATCAATGCTATGTGTTACAGTGAAGCCATGTTGAAGTTAACTTACCGAAATTGCAATTATAAAAATATTTCTTTTGTTTTGCATTTGGTATTGAAGGTGTGAAGTTTTGGTCAGGTGTTTTAACTATTTTGGATCTATATCATTGTTTTTTAATCTTTTTAAAGATTCTTTTTCATATATGCAAAGGTAGAGGTGTGCCACTCGGCATTGATTACCATTTCTCGCTGTTGAACTGCATACCAAACAGAGTGTATCACCCAAATGGCCTAACGGGTGTGAAGGAGACGACATGAGATGAATCCAATTCATCGAACGGAGGACTACTAGGAGAACACTGTGTTTTTCTCATATAAATATTTGGGTAGTCTAAACGTTCAAAATTTGGAGTTTTTACGAGCATTTTTTTCAATTAAGTTTTATTAAAATCCATTTAAAAATGTTTGGAATTTCAAATTTGAGTGATTGAGTTTGTATAATTCGAGTGCCATGAGGATTCTTTAGGGTGTTGAATCCATTTATGCATTCAAAAAGGCATTCATTTATGATTTCAAAAAACCGGTAGTCTAAACGTTCTACTAAATGAATATTCTCTGGTAGGAAATTGTTATATTCACATATTTGAGTGATTATTTCTATATAATCCTAGTGCCACAGGGGTTTTTCAGCATGTTGAATGATGATTTCGTGCAGATTTATGTCGTCGGATTTCTACTAAAAAAAACATTTAGTAGAACAATTAGACAACTTCATTCAAAAATGCAATTTAAACAACACAAAATGGAGATTTCACCAAAATATGTTTCTCCCTCAAATATATCACTTACAAAGCTTTTTACTTTTTGGTATTTTTCATTTGAATTGATTATATAAAAAAAATCATTTAAATTGCATTTTTTAATGAATAAATGAATTCACTATCTTGAAAATTATTGAAAATTATTAAAGTGCTCATATTATATAACTCAATTATTCAAATTTATAGTTTCAACAATTTCTAACTAGATTTTATAAACTCTACTATTCAAATTTGCAATTCCAATAATATTTTACCAGATTTTAACAAAATTAATCTAAAACTAAACCTGAAAAAATACTAAATTACACCATTCAAAACACTATGAAATAACACCATTCAAAACACCATGGAATAAATTTGATAGAAAATTTAATTGTCATAAAATAAGAATGGAAATTATTCACTTTCAAATGGATTAATTTGGTTGGAAGAAGAGGAATTTGAAACCATCAATCTCACATGTCACATGTCAGTACATTAATTTAATTTATTATGTAGTTTTACCTATGAAATATTAATGAGTTGTTTTAATTATTCATTTATTTAATTTATTATGTAATTTTATTTATGAAATATTAATGAGTTGTTTTAATTATTATTTTTAAATTTATAAATGATTAAATTAATTGAAATTTTAGCTTTATTGCAAATGTAATTTTATATTAAAATTTATATGTTTAATATTAATATCAATTTTAAATATTTTATACTATTTAAAAATATATATATAAAAAATATTAAATAATTAAAAAAAACAGAAGATCATTCATATTATTATAATATAAACAATCACTCTCATATTGTTAATATTTAAACCTTAAGAATAAAGAATTAACTCTAAATAAAGCCTTCAAATTAGAGAGAAAAACTTAACTCTATTTGCATTTACTAGCTAACTTTTTACATAGGTATATTATACTCTTATTTTGACTAATTTCAATGTTGAGATTATATTAATTGCAAAACTTTATCAAATAATTAAAATAATTAAGGTAATAATAATTATTATTACATTTCATCGATTTCACTCACATAAAAATTATTAACTCTTCCTCATTTATATGTCCTTATCTATTGAAAGAATATAAAAAAAAATATCACATAAAAATTATTAACTCTTCCATATTTATATGTCCTTATCTCTCCTTATCTATTGAAAGAATATCAATCAATCATTAACTCTTACTCATTTTATGTTTTCTTATATAAAAGAATATCAATAGGTGATAACATGATAATTGATTCAACATCTTTCAGATTTGTTTTTTCTCCGCGTTGCTATGACAGCCGCCCAGGGTTCCTTCTCTGACGCTACCCAGCAGCTACGATGGCAGACTCAGGAGGAGGGGAGCCGTCGCCCCTACCTCCTCCATCAACTGAAACCTCCTTCCATAAGCTCATTACTGCCCAAGGTAAGAAACTTCCCCCAGCAGCTCCGCCTAGCTTCGTAAAGAAGCTCGATTCGATCCCTGAGATTGAACTGCCCCTGAAACATCCTATGTGTGTAGCAGTCTCTCTATCTGATCGTGGATTGATGGGTCAATTCATGGGCTTATGGACATCAACCAGATCTACTGATAACTGGATCCAAAGGAACTGGTGTCCGTTGATCCAGAACAACGTCACTTGTTATGCGGTGGGAAGAGGATTCTACATCTTCGAATTCATCTCAAAGGAAGACAGAGATTTAATCTTCAGGAATGGCCCGTATTTTATGGGAACACAAGGGATGTACCTAAATAGATGGACACCAAAATTCAACCCTACATTGGAAGTGCCCAAGGACATCCCAGTCTGGGTACGGCTACCCAATCTCTCGATCCATTATTGGAACCCCATCTCACTCCAAACAATTGGGAATGGGCTCAGGCAGTATATTGACAAGGCTGACTCCAAAGATCAATACTCCTACATGCACATCTGCGTGGAAGTGGATCTAGAGGTGGGCCTCCCAGAGGCAGTCAAGCTAAAGGTTGGAGATTGGAAGCACTACTAGAAGTTGGACTACAAACAATTACCTTTCAAGTGCAGGGGATGCCATGAATACGACCACTTTCAATGAAACTATCCAAAAAACCCTAACCAAGAGAAGGAAGAAGGAGAAGGATGGCAACAGCCTAGAAAGGGGAAAACATCAACCAACCCTAAAGAAAAATAGAATGCAAAGACAACCGCAGCACCACCCAAGGAGAAATAAGATCGGACAGGGGCCCCCACATTAGGAAACAGTTCCAACATGTTGAGAGAACAATAAAAAACAAAAACAATGACGGTCGAGGAACCAAAGGAGGGCCCTCCCATTGAATTAGAAATGCAAGAAAAGACCCCTCCCGGAGCACGAGATCAACCAGTGCTAGAACAGGAAGAGGGGCAGGGAAAGTCCATTGCAGAGAAGGAAGGAAATCCAGATGCAGAATCAAGAGAGGTCTCTTTCAATAGTGACTCTACGGGTGCTAGTGGCTCCATTGTCACACATAAAAAAACAGGCAGAGGAAGGAAATCCAAGAAATAAGAAAGGGAAAAGGAAACCTACAAAGATGTTCTTAGTGGCTCACAACCAACAATCAGTCAACTGATCAATGTAAGAATGACAAGAAAGCATGCTAGGGCTCATAAAGGAGCCAATACGCCCCCCTCGGGTAAATCATGAAACTAACCTCCTGGAATTGCAGGGGTTTCAGCAATAGAATGAAGGAAGAAGCCCTCAAAGACATAATTGGAATGTCAAAGACCGAGATCCTTTTAATCCAGGAGACAAAGATGGAGGAACTTGACTTCCTCCAAGCAATGAAAGCCCTTCAGAAAAAAATCCAAGGAATAGCAGTAAGTGCAAGAGGCGCCTCAGGAGGTCTTGGAACCGTCTGGGACACTGCGAAGTATGATCTAATCTCCTCTGAAGCATGCATGCATTGGATTTTCACCAGTCTTCTACACAAAGAGACGGGCCGACCGGTAACTCTTTTCAACCTCTATGTCCCGGTCTTATTTGGGGGAAAAAGAAACTGTTGGGATTTGATTTAAGAATTTCTACTCTCAAATGACCTAGAAAATATCATTATTGGGGGGGGGATCTCAATGTAACCCTTGCCGCAGGTGAGAAAAAAGGTGGGTCCATTGTGAGAGACCCCACTAGGGAATGGGTAGAAGATATTATGTTAGATTGGGATCTGGAGGATATCAAACCCACCAGGGGAAAATACACATGGTCAAACAAGAGAGTGGGACCAGGGCATATTGTTGCCAGACTAGATAGGTTCTTCGCCCAACGCTCCCTTATGCTCTTGGGCCTATCTCTCTCAACTAAAATACTATCATACAATGTGTCATATCATAAGCCAATCTTGTTAGAGATTTCGCAGGACAGAAATCTAGGGCCTATCCCATTCAGATTTAGCCCCGCCTGGCTTCAATATGAGGGCTTCCAGGACTTGGTTGCCAAAATATGGAACGAGAAGGTCAGTGACTCCCCATTTAATGTCTGGGAAGAAAAGCATAGGAAGATCAAGGTAGCGCTAAAAGGCTGGGCTAAAACCCAAAAGAATCCAATTATTAAATGACAAGAAGCCCAAAAACATCTAGAAGACCACTTGTTGGAAATGGAAGGACAGGAGACAACTCAAGAAATTCTTGACCAAGAGGACCATATCCAAAGGACATGGCATCAAGCCTGTAGAGAGGAGGAAAGGTATTGGCAACATAAATCAAGAAGCCTCTAGCTGGAAGTTGGAGACAAAAATACCAGCTACTTCCACAAGCAAGTTGAAGCAAGAAAGAGATTCAAGACAGTCAATAAAATTCATGTTCAGGACCAGGTTATATCAGATTTTGAAGGAATAAAAATTGTTGCAGTAGAATCCTTCAAAGGTCTTTACACGGAGACTCAAACGACCCTATTAGACTCAAACGCCTATCCACTCTCCCTAGTACTAGTCGTTATCCAAGAGGATGCCAACAATAAGCTGTTAGTGGAAGTAAACCTGCAAGAAATAAAAGAGGCCCTCAACTAGATGAATCCGGACAAGGCGTTGGGACCAAATGACTACACAGCCAGATTTTATCAAAGTTATTGGGATATAATAAAAACAGATCTAATTAAATTGGCCCGGAAATCTCAGAAATGCAACAAGATAGGAGGAGGAACAAATTTTTCCTTCCTAGCTCTCATCCCAAAAGAAAAGGGAGCAATAAGTTTTGGAATATTTCGGCCAATCTCTCTATGCAACACAAGTTGCAAGTTAATCACAAAAATTATAGCCAACAGAATAAAAAAAAATCCTCCCTGCTATCATCCCGGAAAACCAAGGTGGGTTCATCAAAGGACGACATATAGTGGACAACATCATTCTGGTTCAGGAAGCGCTACACGCAAGCATTCAAAGAAAAGACAAAGGTATGATTATAAAGCTCAATCTCGCAAATGCGTTTGATAGAGTCAGGCATAACTTCTTGTTTAAAGTCATGGAAAATTTTGGCTTTGCTCCAGCCTTTATAAATTGGACAAAAGCTTGCATTGGATCCCCCTGGATCGCCCCTCTCGTAAATGGTCGAGCAACAAAGTTGTTTCAAGCTTCTAGGGGCCTCCGGCAAGATTGTCCCCTCTCCCTGCTTCTCTACGCAATTCAAGCCTCCGTGCTCAGCTTCCAACTCGATCACTGCCAGATTCATAACAATCTCTTGGGCCTGAGAATAGCCCCAGAGGTAAAGGACATCAACCATGCCCAATTCTCGGATGATACCTTATTGTTGGGAGGAGCAAGTCTACAGACAGCAAGGAAGTTTAAAGTGGAGTTGGACACTTACAATGAGATCTCAGGAAGAGAAATAAGCCTGCCCAAAAGCAAGATCTACGGATGGAACACCTCTCCAAGGGTAATGCTGGAGATATCAAGAGTCTTGGGAATGGAAAGCTGCACCAATTGGGACTCTTTTAAATACTTGGGAGTACCAATATTCAGGACCAAGCCAAAGGCATCTCAATGGCTCCCACTGATAGACAAATTAAAAGAAAGAATTAACTCTTGGGGAGAAAATTGGTTAAACCTCACCGGTAAAGTTGTTCTCACCAAAGCGGTATTAGCAAGCATCCCAATCTATCAATGCTCATTGTTACTAGCCCCAGCCACCATGATTCAGAAAATTGAAGCATTATTCAGACGGTTCCTGTGGGAAGGAGGGAAGAAAAATGGGAGGAAGTTGCACCTAATAAGCTGGGTGAAAGTAACCAATCCAATATCAGAAGGCGGCCTCCAATTCAAAGACATCAACTCCCAAAACCTTGCTCTAGGAGCCAAGCTGCTATGGAACCTTATTTCGGGGAAACCCACTTGGAGAAAAAAAACGATCTGGAAGAAGTACTTCCGAGGCCCAAGAACAAAATGCTTGGATCGACCCACAACCACGGCAAAGGTTTGCCTATATTCAATTTGTGTCTAAAAAAAATGATGCTCTTCAGGCCTAACCTCACCTGGATACCAGGAAACAAAAAGAAAATCAATGTTTGGGAAGACTCAGTACTGGGTGACCCGCCTTTAAGTTCGATGGAAAGATTAGACTGGCTAAAAGCCTGGATGTGAGCCCAGGATCTAACCACTCTTTGGGACATCTCGTTCTGGAGTGAAGACGTGGACAAAACTTGGCTCAGGTGGGAAGCCAACAACAGGCCTCAAGAGATCGAAGGGGAATGGAACACTTTGATGGGATATTTATAATGGAAATCCCTTATAAAAGTAAGGAAAAAAGACAAGAGGGGCTGGAGATCTCTCTCCAAAAATTACACAACAACAACAGGGTATAAAATCCTTACAGTTGTTCCTCATGTCCCACCAGACCCTACAATCTGGAAAGCCATCTGGACTTCAAAGTCCATTCCAAAGATAGATATGTTTGTATGGACCCTGGCCCATAGAAGCATTCTAACTGGCGAAAAATATACGAAGGAGAGGGTGGGAAGGCCCTTCCAGATGTTCACTATGCACACAAGAAGAGGAAACATCAGACCATCTGCTCTTGCAATGCCCGTACGCTAAAGAGGCATGGAAATTGGCCCTTGGACTAAATCCAGGAACAGTCGATCTACCTCAAGAAACCAACAATCTGCTCTAAAACTGGAGATCCCTATGTCCTTTCCAGGTCACGAAAATAGCCCAACTATCCACCATCTGGAGAACACTTCCAAAATTCATCCTATGGAAGATCTAGCTGGAGCAAAACAACAGAATATTCAAGAAGTCTAAGAGTAACCCTGCACAAGTCGCAAATTAGATAAAGGCCTTATTTGGTGAAAGTGCCCCTTACTTCTGCAAAGTAAAGAACTCGAGAGTCCTAGAGCCGGAAGAGGAGCAATGGATTAAAAGCTTCAATATCAAGGATCGACCACAACAAACATGCAGCGAGTCAAGACAGGAAAATTGGGAAATTCGGATGAAAGAGGAGGAATTCGAGGAATGGAAAAGACAAAGAAGCACGCATATGTTGTTCTTCAACGGGGCAGCCAAAGGAAACCCCATGGTGGCAGGCGGAGGAGGGGTCCTAGTGAACCCAAATGGATAGCTAGAACTATCCTACGCCTGGGGATTGGGAGCAGAAACAAACAATAGAGCAGAAGCTCTAGCGCTTTGGCAAGGGTTGAACCAGGCTATCACTAAAAACGTCAAAGATTTAGTGATTTTAGGGGACTCCAGACTCATAATCCAAGCTTTGATCCTCCGTAACACGATCAAGCAAGCAAAAATCCAACACATACTAGAGAAATTCAAACTACCACTGGAAAGGCTGAGAACCTACCATTTGTTCCATGTTCTCCGAAATCTGAATGCACCAGCATATGCGGAAGCCAACAAAGGCACCCTCTCAAGTATAGGAAACCTCCAAGTCAATGGAATCACATCAATTGTGGTAATCCCGTAAGGCCTGGGTAGGCAAGAGGAGGTCACGGTTGGTCAGAATGGATAATGAGTACACAAGAGCAGGTGTTGGCATAGATAAGAAGCAGAGGATACGACAAGGGCTCAGACAACTCACAAACCCTGAAACAGGACAGGCAGAGACAAGACTAGCACTAGGTATGAGGGAAGAGACACCCAATCGGGCACTGAGAAGGACAAAGGCCCCTCATGATCCCCATACCTCGTGCAAGACTGATCTAATTGACTAGATACATCGAATCGATCAGGAGCAATTGAGCCCGAATTTGGCAGAAATCGGGGATAAAAGAAAAGGCCTGAAGGAGCCATTCCAACCCCTGTGCATCTTGGTAAAGAGAAATCACCCACGCAAAGCCAAAGCAACAACAGTAAAGGGAAAACCCCCACGCAGAAGAAGGCAGACAAACAAAGAAGAAGCAGAAATGGCATCAAGCTCAGGGTGCAAGTCGTCGATGGAGGATAGACTAAAGGCGATGGAGGAGGAACTGAAGAGGATAAAACACTTTGTGCAAAATCAAGACGACTTCCTTCAGAATCTGGATGCTGAGGCAGGGCGAAGACTCGAAATGCTAGATGCATATATCACGACGACCAAAATCGTTTTTACAGAGGCTATGGACCAGATTCGTCATGAGCATAAAGACCCAAAGAAGGAGTTTGAAGCACGAGTCCTCAAGCTTGAATCCCAAATGGAAAAGTTGAACCAGGACTGGCAACTGGAGCGTGGTTTGCCCAAGAAAGAGGCTCCAAGGAAATTTGACCAGTAAAGATTCGACCAAGCAAGATCTCTTCAAATAACTCTGTGAAGTAGGCATTTTGTATAGAAGCCTCCACATATTGCGAGCTTAAAGCCTTAGTAGGTTTACTAGATCTAAGAAAATGTAATCAGGAAGGCAGGTAGAGCCTCCTAACCTTGTCATAGTTCAGTTTAATTTGCATCGATTCAGATGTAACAGTTCCAGTGGTTTTGCCACTACTCTTTTAAAATAAAGCTCCTTTAACCGTTTTTGTCAAAAAAACAAAAAACATGATTATTGAGTCATTAAAATATGGATGATGACTCTTCCTCACTTCATTGAAAACAAAGCCATGATTTTTTAGTGGGTTTTCTTGAACTTGTATTAAGTGTCTATATATAATATAACAAGTGTCTATATATAAAAGTTAATATGTATTAGTTATTTATATATTAACACTTTTTTAATTTTTTTAATATAATTTTTAGGATTTTAGGATTAGTTGTGACATTTAAATTTTTTTTAATATTTGTTTTGGAAATATGTTTATTTTACAAATCTTTGATGGTAAGTCTTTTTTAAAATAATCTTTTAAGGTGTTTGTGTTTAGTATAAGAGGAGCTTCATTTTACATTATTTCATGTAAAATAAATTATGAATCTTATTTATGTGATAATTAAAACATAGTTATAAGAAAAAAACAATTTTTTAAGTTCAAAGCAACTTGTTAATGATTTCTAAGAAATAAAAGTTCTAACCAAATCTCATTAATCTCAAAATTGGATACTAAAACCTTCTTTACCTTCCAATGCTAATGAGTACAAATAAGAATATCTTCCATGCATCTCATAAAAGAACATAAATCTCTAATAAAAGTTATAAATTCTATGAAATATTATATTAAGATATATTTTTAAAAATACTTGATGGATAATATTTCTACATCTTCTTGCATAATAATTTTTAAACTACCAAGGCTTAATCGCTCTTAAAAGAAGACTACCAAGGCTTAATCGCTCTTAAAAGAAGACTATAACACCACTTTGTACATAATTCATACAGGTATTATATAATCCACATGCATTTAAACAAATAAACACATTTAAGCTCAGAGTAAAACATATTATTTACTGCTATTRATTRWYAATCWATAGCAGTAAATAATATGTTTTACTCTGAGCTTAAATGTGTTTATTTGTTTAAATGCATGTGGATTATATAATACCTGTATGAATTATGTACAAAGTGGTGTTATAGTCTTCTTTTAAGAGCGATTAAGCCTTGGTAGTCTTCTTTTAAGAGCGATTAAGCCTTGGTAGTTTAAAAATTATTATGCAAGAAGATGTAGAAATATTATCCATCAAGTATTTTTAAAAATATATCTTAATATAATATTTCATAGAATTTATAACTTTTATTAGAGATTTATGTTCTTTTATGAGATGCATGGAAGATATTCTTATTTGTACTCAAAGCAACTTGTTAATGATTTCTAAGAAATAAAAGTTCTAACCAAATCTCATTAATCTCAAAATTGGATACTAAAACCTTCTTTACCTTCCAATGCTAATGAGTACAAATAAGAATATCTTCCATGCATCTCATAAAAGAACATAAATCTCTAATAAAAGTTATAAATTCTATGAAATATTATATTAAGATATATTTTTAAAAATACTTGATGGATAATATTTCTACATCTTCTTGCATAATAATTTTTAAACTACCAAGGCTTAATCGCTCTTAAAAGAAGACTACCAAGGCTTAATCGCTCTTAAAAGAAGACTATAACACCACTTTGTACATAATTCATACAGGTATTATATAATCCACATGCATTTAAACAAATAAACACATTTAAACTCAGAGTAAAACACATTATTTACTGCTATAATTAATCAATCAATAGCGTTTCATATTAATTCATATACACAGTGGAAATCAGGATAACATAAGCAGCACAGTCATGCAAAACATGATTAAAGCATAATCAGATACTTATCTTTTAACAGTGGTAGATTCCACCAACCAAGTGCAGGCCTTCCACGAACCTCCCAGCCTTAGACCGCACTGCTCATCAAGCTCAGCAGTGGGTCACCCCCGAGCTGGGACTAAGCTCCACCCCGAGACAAGGAATCCTAGGCTAGGCTGAGGTTACAGGGAAAACAGCACACAACCACAAGGATGGGGTTCTCTCCCAGGAACCTCTCACGCTCACTGCCCACAGACCCTCATTCCCCACATGCTTT
>JASDQU010191902.1:0-17550 GCA_032191745.1 Picea mariana
TTATTTTACCTTAAAAATCGCCAAAATTTTATAAAAACTATATAAAATCCTTAGAAATTTGAATGTTTTTACAAAAATATCACCAAACATTTATAGTTGGCATATGAAGGATTAGTAAGATTCGCCAAGGTTTCTACATTTTAAAATAAATTTCCATCCTTAAAATCATCCCTGAAAAGGGGTTCTTACAACACCCAAATAAATAAATAAATAAATAAAAACTGAAAATCATACTTGCTGAGGGGAAAAACACCCTATGGACTAGCAAATAGAGTTCAGACTTTGCATGCAGATATGACTGAATAAAAATTACTTTCTACCTTCATCCCTAGATTTAAATCCCCTTTTCTTAGTAAATGCATGGAAAGATCAACCTACCTCGTTACCGGCATTTGATGTCGATCCTCTGTTGTGCTTGATTACTTGTTCACAATACTCCTTCCAAAGTTGATCTGCATTCAATACAAGCAACAACTATGCATGCATACTACTTATATACTAATGGGTTAGAAATCAAACATATATTGATCAAACTATAAACAGTTCATGAATTGGGACGGGAAAAGCATTTTCTTTATTACTTAGAATGAGTCAACTTACAAAAGTTGAGACCGGCCACTACTCCTTGAACCTGATCCTAGGCTCTTCTTCTTCTGTCCTTCAACTGCTTTGCTTTGAATCTCCTTTGGCATTAGGAAAGGCTAAAGGGTTGGGACAATGGGAATACGTAAATGGGTAGAGTTTCTTTGCTATATTTTTCCTTTTTCCAAATGGGACCCCTACCCCTTCTTTTATAGGCTAGAAGGAGCTAGGTATTTGGACGAACCCTCGGTCATGCATGGCCGGGAGTTTCAGTTAACTCACCCATAGCTTTTTGTTCCATCAACAACTTTCCTTTTTTCATGCTTTTGTCGGTCCACGCGGGCTGTTTTGGGTTAGCCAGTGTGTACACGCGTGCAATAATGGATTAGGGCACGTGGGCCTTTATTCAAGAGGATTTTCAAAGAGTTGTTCAACAGTGTTTTGGCAAAGAAGGGATATGAGTTGGCCTGATGCCAGGTAATCATGCGTGGTGCAATTTAGGGTTATAATAGATGCCCCCTAATGTGTGAGGTCAAAAGAGCATCTGATGGCCAAAATACATTACCAATCTTTACTGATGTGCTGAACGATTGAGCCCAAGGATCAGGAATCGAGAGGTGTCATCTGCAAAATAACAAATGTCTCACCGAGGCGGGCATACCCATGCTCGGGATAAAATAGAACCATGGCTACCAATCAAATACACTGTAGATTCATGTCAAACAACTATAAAGAGTAGCCGCGAACAATACACAGCGGAGCTACATCTCGAAATCAGAAAGATATACATATAGAGTATCCATCTTCCAGAAGTTGATTCAACCTGATGCCTGGAGATGATATCTTCAGAGCTTGAGAAACAACTTCAAAATCTTCAAAACTCGGGTAGGAGTGTAATATGAGTGTACGACTGCACTACCCAGAGGTCTTCGATGGCTCATCGGTCATGGACTTGATAATCTTGATGATTGGACTGAAGGCTTTAGTGATTTCGAACAAATACTTGATTGGATGTTCAGGATGGTCGGGTATGCGGGCAAGAGACATATTGCAGAGGGGCCGACTCAGGATTAGTGACAAACTTCCCTTGGACAATAGCATGACAAATGATGAGACTCAGGCAGCATGTATGTTAATCATAAGTCTACGAAGCAGGAGGCACCACAAACTCTCCATATGTTTGGAAGGATAACCAAACGGTGGAGGACACCACTCTAGATAGCGAGAAAATCTTCCTAAGGTCGTACTACATCCCATAGTCCGATGAAAAAACGGACAAATGTGCTTTATCCAAGGGCGACTCATTATGCTGCCAATAAAGAAAATACTTTTCCCTTCCTCTTTTGGGGTATATTTGATTTTTTTTTTCTTTTCAATAATTGTGGAAAAAGATAAAGGAATATTACGTTACAAGGGAGGAACGAGTGTTGCAAACATACAAGATCAAGGCATAAGGACAAGACTGATGTTCTAGTAAAATGATACACGGGAAAAATCTTCCAGGGGCCAAAGGTGTTAATACGCAGAAGAAAATTGTTACAAGGCCGGTGTATAAGGTATGCAAACGCGGTTAACAAAACACACAATGGTAACATCCTTCGATGTAAGTTTAACGAGCTCAAAGAAGGTAAGCTCGGTGGTTTTTCATATTTAGAGAGTCTGAAAAAACATAAAAGGAGACTCCATTGGGATATCTTTTTCGAAGATAGTCTAGTCGGTTCGAAAAAGGGTAAACTAGCACCGATTATACGTCGATTCAAAACCATTTTAACGAGTGTGACTAGGACAAGATCACTCAACTATTTTTTCATTTTTAAGGAGTCTGAAAAAAGCTTAACTATGGACTCCATCAGGAATGTTCTTCTGGACCAATTAACGAGTGTGAAAGAATAAGGTGACTTGGAAATCTTTTCAATTTTAGGGAGTCTGAAAAGAGCTTAACTATAGACTCCATGGGGGTTCCTTTTTCGTAAGTTTTAGTCCCTCAGGCCCGAAAAAGGGATAAAATTATACATGTGAGTACTCTTCTATAGAGCTGGAGTTCCATAGAGTATACCTTTGTTCGTACAGTGGACTGTCTGGACCGAAAAAGGGGTAAACTACCGCTAGACAGACGTGAATTCAAATTTCAATTTAACGAACATGAAAGGCCATAAGATTGCTCGACAATCTTTTCATGTTTAGAGGGTCTGAAAAGGGATTAAAAGAAGACCTGTAGAGGTTACTTTTCTTAGTTAATCTGGATGAGATCGAAAATCATAAATGCAGTCTCGCCAGATGTTGTTTTTGGATGTCAAAGCGAGCTTGAAAAACAACAAAGTTAGCTCATGATAGATTCTTTGTGGGTCGATGCCTGATATCTCCTCGGGGGAGCTGTATGCTCCGATGAAAACATTATCTATAACGCCAGGGGTTCTGGAGATATTGATAGGTATCGTTTCAGCAATGGTTGCCATATTACCCTCAGCATAGATCTTGTGTGTAGCTAAGGGATTAGTATGACAAGACCTATCTCCAGTCATAGTCATGGTGAATTCTCCTGCTTCGATTCAGATTAACTCTGGGAGGAAATATGATCTGTGATGAAGATCTTCCCAAGGTTTGTCTAGACTAGTCATTTCTTCAATTACTGCTTCGTCAGAGGGCAAGACTAAGTCTAACGAATCAATGTTAGCGAGAGAACCATGAGCCCAAATAGGCTCTAGAAGTGGATCTAACTCTTGTGCAGGAGTTAGATCAGTGTTAGCTGAAGCTTGCTGGACTAAAGAGTACGCTACATCAGCGGCGAACAAGGGCATGGACATACCCAGGTGCCCTGCCTCATCCATCGTGGCCGATGGGGAAGGAAGTATCCACGGATCATCGAAGTAAGTCATGCGGGACGATGAAACTTGAAAAATCTCAACCTTATGGTGATTGGATATAAACTTGATATCGCCTTGAGGGGGCGGGTAATCGAAGGTCCCCATCAAAGATGGGCACAAACCAACCCCTACGTTGATGACACATGGTTGAGGATTATCAATCATCTGGATCGTGGATGTCCCCAATGCAGGGTCAGGTCTAGAGAAAGACAATTGATCGATGGTCACTATCTGGCCCTCATGTGGAAACAACAAGACCCGGAAAATTGTAGCAACCACAGCTTGCATGGCATAAGTCCAACTCCTTCCTAACAGGAGGTTATAGTCGAGGGGAGCATTGACTACCTCTACTTCGATACACATGGTATTTCCTCCTAACTGCACGGGGAAAGAAGGAATGATACCATGTGGTCGGAACAAACAACCGTCGAAAGTGGTGAGGAGAGTAGGTGACAAAGACAAAACAGGCTGGCCAACGACCTTCCAACATGCCAACGATATAATGCATGTTGAGGCACCCCCATCAACCACCGTGCGGAAAATATTCTGAGTAAAATTTTTCGTGGGATAAGCCACTACTATCCCAAATGCTACGTGGTAAGGCAGACAAGGTTTTAAGTCGATTGTATCTAACATGATGGTACCCAGATTACAAGTCTCAGTAGAGCCCAAAGTGGTTAACAAGGTTTTCCTCTGAGAAGGGCAGCTTTGGCGGACCTCCAAAGTAGACATCGCACAAGGGGTTTGTGATAAATCCTCCACCACAGAGTAGTTCTGGGCGGCCCTTGCATTTGGGTTATGAGAATCTTTTTTAAATGTACCTTTTGGAATGCGTGTCATTGTTTCTCCCAACATCTTCTCAATCTGTAGAGGAAGAGATGGGAGGTCATCTTCTTTACCTTTCTCAGAAGCGCTTGGTTTACTATAGTCATGCGCTCTAGTCGATATAAAATCATCACCCCTAACCATATATACATTCACGGAAGTGGGGTTGTTCGGAGGCGGGCAGGTTTCTTGGTTGCCCCCTTCCATGCTTGCAGAGGCTTGAGTTAGATTTTGCCCATGTTGAAATGGATTGGTCAACACAGCAGGTTGTTGCTGCGTCACAAAATTTTGGGCTTCTACAAGCCGAGGACATAGATGGGTCGGGTGGTCTTCCACGCACAAGTTGCATGGATACCTCACCTTCCGTCTCTCAGTGTTGTCTCCATCAGCATTATCGGTGGGTTTCTTATCCCCCTTACCCTTCTTTCATTGTTTTTTCTTCCCTTTAGGTTGTTGGGTGGCCTTTGGGTTAGTCAACTGCACTGTGTGTACTTCTGACGTTTTGGTAGGGGGAGCAGCCAAAGCAGTAGTTTGGTTGGCCGCTGTGTGTTGTATAGATAACTGCTGCAACTGCTTCATCAATTGCTCAGCGGGCTTTGTTTGTGTTGAACCAACAATACCATCGGCATGTGGTCCAGCTCTCTGTCTAGTTTTATCCAGTATTGAACGTGGCACATCTGGCAAGATGTTGCATAATAAACCGGATTGAGAATAGATGAGCTCAAATTGTTGAGCCCTCATGATGGCATCTTCTTCAGAGAAAACTCTTGACGTCGCAACGTCTTTGGATAACTGCGGGACCAAAGACTTAAGGAACCACTCAAGCAGGAATGCTGGTGGAACTGGTACCTTGATTAAACTCTTTCGGCGTCTCCATTCTTGGATGTGATCAGAGATATGGTTCGTTGTTGTCTGTTTGAAATTAGCAAGCAACTCTGTGCCAACATCGTATCTCATAGGTAACTGGAAATGGTTAAGGAAATCCATCGCCAGTTCGCCAAAAGAAGAGTATCTTGAGCGATCAAGCTCAATGTACCATTTCGCGGCACTCCCAATGAGAGTACGTTGAAACAATCACAACTGTACAGAGTCATCTTTCAATGAGTTAGATGAGCACCAAAGATGAAAGGTAGTCACATGATCTCCTGGATCTTCGTTAGGCTTGGCTTCAAACTTTGAAATGTCCAAAGGCAACTTCGTCGGCATAGGAGGCCAACGTAGATCGTGACAAATAGGGTCATTCAACAACCATGTCAAATATGGCAAGTGTAAAGTTGCCAGGAAAGGTAGTTTAGGTTGTTGTTGATAACCTGGGAAAAAGGGTCTTGGAGTTTGACTGGCACTAGGTTGCCAGGAAAATTTTGGTTGCTGGCCCGGATTCTGGTAGAAACCATGGCCCTGGCCAGCGTAAGGATTTTTCATATGTGGAGACATCATCGGCTGATTTCCCAAATAGGACATAGATTGTTGGGCATTCATTGTATTCGAAGGACTTTGGGAAGGATTACCCCATGCTGGTCCCGTGGGGATAGGCATAGTAGTTTGTTCGGGGTTCCATTGATTGTGGAAAGAATTGCCCCAGATCGGCATTCCGGAGGAGGGAATGGATCCTTGCCCTGAATTCCAAGGTCCTGCTAGGTTTTCCCCCTGTGCAGGAATAGTACCCTGTACAGGAGTAAATTGTCCAAAAATGGGGTTGCCCCCAATTGGGAAAGTGGTTGATGAGAAGGTGTTGTTACCAAATGTTCTGTTGCAAGAAAATGGTGTCGAACCTACTGGCATACTATGCGAAGGTGGTCCTTGACTCCCTACTCCAAATAAACTATTGTGTGTAGGTTGCCTGATGGATTGTTGATGCGAGCCACCAAGTGAAGGGGACGAAGGAGGGATATGACCTCGTACGTAAGGAAAAGCGTTAAAAAGGACAGAAGTTCCCCCCATGTGACCTTGCAGAGGAGCGCTAGAGCTCCCTACCCCCAGACCCAAAGTCTGTAAAGTGGAGTAGAAAAGTACAGGACTTGTACCCGAACTAGGCATACCGTATGAGAACGGAGGGCCTGTCTCACTAGGTGTGAAAGGGGTTGTGGCCTTCGCCAAAGATGGGTTTGGACCACTGTGCGAAGTAGTTGCGGTCGAGACCATGGTGACTCAGACCATCAACAGTGGGTTAGGAGATGAAAGCTCTCTTGTGGTGACAACCATGGTGGGAATTGAAGAATTCCTAGAAGGAGTAACAACATTTGTTTCCATTGTTGTGTGTGACACTATCTGGCACTCATGAAATTGAATTGGTACAATAAAAGGTGCCAAGAAATCAGTGGTTTGGGTTTCAACCGGGCCAAGAGCAGTCGCTTCAAGGTCCAAAATAGTCGATTCCTCTGGGGGTTTTTCGGGCACAATGGTTTGTAACTTGGTCACTTTAAAAGACCCTTGTTGGTCTAGCTTCCGCCTTAAAGGTGGTGGGGGTGGCTCCAATGTAACCGGCGACAGGACAAGAAACCTTCGTGGTCGGTGGAGCTCGGGATCCTCCACTGTGTGAGAAGATCCAAGACACTCTAAGGTATTCTAAACGCTCAAAAGTAACACCCACTACAAAAAAATCCTTAGAAGATAAGAGAAGCAAACACTAAATTAATTGGAAGATCAGTTACAACAACCAACACTAGAGCAACTTACCGGTGCAAGTGCAACTCGAACATGGAAGAACCCTCTGGGTATACTTTGCAAAGCGTGGCTTGATGTTTGTCCTAGGTACCACAGTATACCCCCGCAGTCACCTGTGTATGTCCCTAACAAAGATTGGCAACTAGGTTGCCAGCACGTGAACAGTCACTAGGTGGGTACAGTCGAAAGTCGGGTAGACCTTAATGAGCAGGGTATCGAGCCTAAAACCTGTCAAGGGTATCGAGAGAAAATGGTCTGGAAGGAAACTGAGGACCTCGAATGGATTCGAGACCCACGAAGCCCCGTGGCAAATGCAAACGATGAAATCCCAAAACAAGCCCTCTATATGTGTTCTCCACTACGATTGGTCCGGCTTTGGAGGGGTTATCTCCGCTACCTTTCCGCACGCGACCTCGTATTTATCCCCTATGTTAGAGGGGGGTCCCAGATAAATTTCATGAAATTGGACTTAGACACTCCCTATATCAGACTCCAATGTTTGATTTTGAATGGCCTTGAAGAGTTTCCTCTCCAACCTAATCCAAGGCCCTAGTCCTGAACTAGTTTGTGAACCCTACAAACATAAAAGTCTAGTAGATTTTAAATTTAGTGTTACTTTTATGGCATTGTCTTACGTCAAGGGGTATGAGGGTGAAACTAATGATGTGTAAAAGACGAAAGCAAAAAAATGAATAAAAAAGATGGAAACAAAAGTTTTACTGAATGCAAAATTTCGACAACTTTTCAAAAAATATTTTTAATTTTTCTAAGATTTTGGACAGCAAACTCAAAAGAATTTCACTCGACTGCGAGCTACTTATGATCTAAGTGAACTGCAAAAACTTATGAGATAAAAAACTTTTCGCTAGCCTAATAATGCAGAAACACACTTTTCAACCAAACAAGAAAATGAAAAGAATTTTTTTATTTATTTAAATGCTAGTAAAGCAAGAAAGGAAAAATACCGACAAGCAAAAACCAAGAAAAACAATTATGGCCTAATCGCAGATCGCAAATAATCATATTTAAAAAATCACACAATAGCAATTGTAAAAACAATGACTCTCACACTTGTCTAAAAACTGTAATTTTTTTTATTTTTCTGACAACGTTTTAAATGAGAAAAAGAAAGCTAAGGGTAAAATTAATCCTAAGCTACTGACTATTCAAACAGAGATTCAAACACCTGAGAGGAATAATTCTTATCAAGGGAAAGGATGATTGCCTTACCCTTAACAAAAAGTATCATGTACAAGCACGCGACTGTTACTCAAACAGCACGTGTGCGAACGCACGCTGAACAGAGACAGAGGGCGTGTACACGCAGGCTGACCTTGTACAGGCCACGTGTATATCTAAACTCTAAGAAAAAATGAAAATAGACAGACCAAACCAAGAAGAGACCATTGATATTGATAACCAGGATCCCTTGAAGGCTTGGATACTCTTTCTAACAGAAAAACAAATAATGCAAGGAAAAAATAATAAGGCAAAAACAATCTGAGATAGGACTGTTAGCAAACAAGACTCAAACAGAATTCCAAAAAAACCCCTGAGAATGTGTGATTCTGACAGGGAAGAGGAGGATGGCCTCTAAGGTTCTCTGAACTCTACACGCTACTGCTACCTCTACAGCTAACGTTCACACGTTGGCTGTAAGAGGATAGGGCGTAGGTACACACATGCAGACCTTGTGCAGGCCGCATGTACCTCTATGGGTCCCGAAAAACACAGTCAAACAAAAGTCAGGGAAAGCTAGTATGGAAAACCAGACTCCCTGCTAGCTCAGACTTTACAGAAACAAAAAGAAAAGACAGGAAAGAAAAACTATTCTTTAAACTACCCAAAAACTAAATGAAATTCCAGGAACCCTAGAGAGTTCTCCCCAGTATGGTCACTAATTCTGTTGTTGGGGAAAAACACCCTACGGACTAGCAAATAGAGTTCAGACTTTGCATGCAGATATGACCGAATAAAAACTACTTTCTACCTTCATCCCTAGATTTAAATCCCCTTTTCTTAGTAAATGCATGGAAAGATCAACCTACCTCGTTACCGACATTTGATGTCGATCCTCCGTTGTGCTTGATTAATTGTTCGCAATACTCCTTCCAAAGCTGACCTGCATTCAAGACAAGCAACAACTATGCATGCATACTACTTATATACCAACGGGTTAGAAATCAAACATATACTGATCAAACTATAAACAGTTCATGAATTGGGATGGGAAAAGCATTTTCTTTATTACTTAGAATGAGTCAACTTACAAAAGTTGAGACCGGCCACCACTCCTTGAACCTGATCCTGGGCTCCTCTTCTTCTGTCCTTCAACTGCTTTGCTTTGAATCTCCTTTGGCATTAGGAAAGGCTAAAGGGTTGGGACAATGGGAATACGTAAATGGGCAAAGTTTTTTTGCTATATTTTTCCTTTTTCCAAATGGGACCCCTACCCCTTCTTTTATAGGCTAGAAGGAGCTAGTTATTTGGACAAACCCTCGGCCATGCATGGCCGGGAGTTTCAGTTAACTCACCAATAGCTTTTTGTTTTGTCGGCAACTTTCCTTTTTTCATGCTTTTGTCGGTCCACACGGGTTGTTTTGGGTTAGCCAGCGTGTACATGCGTGCAGTAATGGATTAGGGCATGTGGGCTTTTATTCAAGAGGATTTTCAAAGAGTTGTTCAACAGTGTTTTGGCAAAGAAGGGATATGAGTTGGCTTGATGCCAGGTAAGCATGCATGGTGCAATTTATGGTTATAACACACACCCTACATGCCCTTACCCATATTTCACCTCAAAGTTAGGAGCATGACTAATCACACTTGCATGAAAATTCAAACTAAACCTCAATCCATTGTGCTTCCCCGGCAACGATGCCAAAATGTTAGGCAGAAATATTGTTGTTTAATTCCGTTGTAGTACTTTACAAACTATTTAATTTGTCAATCCAAGGTTTGTAGGCTTACGAAGCACATGCACTATATATGAAAGACTGAAGTAGAACTAATCTAATCTAATTTTTTGAAATGAAACTAATCTAGGAAAGCATCGAAAGACTAACTAGGAAAGCAGGAAATTGCATAAGGGAAAAATAATACAACATGTGAAGAGTTGAACGACAAATGACATATGTGAGTTCACACAATATATCAATCTCAAATTATATTACAAGAGTCAAATGACAAAGCATGAAAGAATAAAAAAGCTAAGAACCAAAGCATAGAATCCCCTTCTCCTAATTACAATACTAAATTACGAATTACATGATCTCTCACTCTAAATAACATGTTCTCTTCCCCAATTATGAATAGCATGATTTCTCCCCCCCTTCATGAAGAGAGAGAACTCTCTTATATACATGAAAGTCTTGAAGAGTGTCATAATTACAGATCCACTATTCTCTCAACTTATGCCTTCAAATCCTCCACTCATATCTTGGATAAGATATCCTATCAAAATCTTCGTGATCTTCTCCTTTGAATATGATTGAATGATTGTCCCAAATATTTTTCAAATCTTCAAAGCTTGAAGATGAAATTCGAATTTGAGGCTAGGTGGTAGTATTTGACTTTGCTAAAATCTTCACATATGCCTCCACACATCATCAAACTCATCCAACCTTGATATATAATGAAAATATGTCATTTTTCTAATATTTAATCATAAATTCACTTATAATACTGAAATGAATACAATGGAAAATAATAAGGAGAAACCCACATATATTTATGAAAATGGTATGATGGAAGGCTAATGGGTCGATGGAATGTAAGGAATAATGAAAGGAAAGGCGGATGAAAATAGGACATTTCGTAGGCCCAACAGGGTTGGAAATCCTCTTATTCCCCAAGGCAAGTAACCTAGCGAGGGTTTAAATCTAAGGGGTGTATATCCTTATACTTCCTTAGAAAACCCTTGCAAAACAATAATGCTATGCTTAAAATTATGGTGGAGATAAAGTAGGCATGTATGCACTTATACTCCCTATCTAGCCTTATCAAAAATCAACCTTGAGCTTGAATTACAAATGATATAAATAAGTAAAATACCTTACCAATCCAAATAGCAACAAGATAAAACATAAGATGCCAAGATAAACCACCACAATAGCTAGAAAAATACCTCCAAGAGTTAGTGCATCATCATCATGTACTCCATAACCAAATAAAGCACCATACCATAGCACAAGAGAACAAAAATCTTCAAGGGCAGCGAAAATTTTAGTCCTTATCTCTTCACAATGGGAGAGTTATGATTCAAAATGAGACTTCATGATCTCTATTTATACAAAATGTTTATCACATAGTTTGTCCACTTAGCAAGGGTAAAACATAAGATAAGGGGTCGAAAACCCTTATATTACTGCTTGCATGAAAATATTATTAAACAATCCATCTTAAAATTCACTTTTACACAAAAGTAACCCTAGAATAAGGTGATGTCACCCCTTTAGGGGACGTTTTGGCACTTTGAAGAAGTCGTTGGGGTAGTAGATGCATGGCTAGGCCTCCAAAGGTCACTTGTCACTCATATAAATCCTCTCTTGATCGTCTTCAAGATTTCGTCCTTCAAAACGTGCCACATGTCATCTTGCAACACGTTCACCACCAAACCCTATCCCTCTAGGTGACGTCAAGCCTCTAAAAGTGACGTTTTGCCTCTCCTAGGAAACAAATTTGGCATGTGAGGGCTAGGTCATGTCATCCATGATGTCTTCCATGCCTCCAAAGGAAATTTACCGTGATCCGACATGTGGGCCCATGACATCCAACCTATGGGATTCAAGCCCCATGGAAGTGCAAGCTAGGCTTGTTCTTCCAAAACTGTCCACTAGCTAGGTCCCACAAAGACAAATAAGCACGCCCTCCAAAGATCTAAAGTCAAAATATCATGGTGAGTAAATCAAATCAATAAATG
Organism: Picea mariana; assembly: GCA_032191745.1. Classification (NCBI taxonomy): domain Eukaryota; kingdom Viridiplantae; phylum Streptophyta; class Pinopsida; order Pinales; family Pinaceae; genus Picea; species Picea mariana. The sequence continues at coordinate 11,854 of JASDQU010191902.1, forward strand.
AGCCACCTAAGCATATGCATCAAATATTACCCAGTAAAACAACTAAGTGCTCAAAGACATTATGCAACTTGCCAAGCTTGTGTATGGGAGGGTTGACGAGGTGTCCTATTGGGTAGATCTTTAACTAGGTCAAGGAGTGTTTCCCAAGTGATCCTTCTATAATCCATGTGAATTATATGAAGTGGTTATGGATCAAGACTCACTGGGCATGGGGTTCATGACATACAAGGGGTTGTAGTGTCTCATTCATGGGTACCTTTGTAGAGGGTGTGTGGCACCTTCGTTTGCAATGCACTTTTTCCAATCCCATCCTCTTGTCATTCTTTGTTTCTTTCATGTTTTAAAGAACGAGTTGAAGGACACTATCATGGCGTGGTGTCCAGATAATGACAATGTCACTCACAAATACCTTGCATAAATGAGAAGGATAACTCATGATGAGACCCCCTTTCTCTCAGGTTTGTAACTGAGAGCCACTACCCTTGCTTGGTGGCTAGATGATGGTAATGTCACACTGCTAGATACCCATGATCATTATACTCTGGCTCATGATGATACCTCCTATCCTCCAACTAACCCTCTAAGTATTCACTATCATTTATTCTTGTAGGTCCCCCTTTTCTTACAGAGAAACATTTCATTTCTTTCTCGGGGCATCCCTAGGTGAAGCATTTGGAAGGTCTATATATAGGTTTTTATCTTTTTAGCCAAAAACAATCCCTCTGGGTCTTCAACCCCTTCTTCCCATGGAATGAGGGACAACCCCTTTTTGGGTCAATGTACCCTAAAATCCCAAGAGACAAGGAAATGGGGGGTTTTAGGTGATGGAAAGTGGTAAGTATGGCTCATAATGGTAAAATGGCTCTTCAAGGGAGTTCCTAGTATCAAACCCATTCCCGAGGGAGACCACTTACTAGGGCACAATGTCAACCACCAAGGTGAAATGGGGGAAAATGAATAATGTCCAAGCATATGTCATGAAATCTAAACATTCTAAGATACAACATACTCAAAATGCCTCAAATATTGAAATGAAACTCACCATAATACATGACTTGTACCTCATGGAGCAAGGCCCAGTTCCTTTCGGAAGCCATCTCATGTGGTGGATGCGCTGACAATAGATCAAATGTGGTGGCATAGTAGGCTTCTATATGTGAAATTGGACACTGTTGGTCATGTATTCTCTTGGCACTCCATATATGAAACCTGAGGGTCTCGAGACATGATCTCCTTAGTTATCCCACAAAATGGGGATAACATTCAACACCTACTTGGGGACATGTACTCGTCGTAGAGTGCATAAGAACCACAACATCTCCTAGTAGAATTGTGCCTACAATGAAACAAGAAACCATAAAATTTAGGGTGGTTCTATCACCCTTTGTCCATATACATCAAAATAAATAAAAAATGAAAACTAATCTAGAAAATAAATTTTTAGCAATTTTTCAAAAATTTCTAAACTAAGCATGAAATCGATATGCAAGTACAGAAAAATGAAAAATGAAATGCATATAAAATAATATGAGAAATCAAGATGCAAATGCAAGGAAAACAATATTACCTACCTACTTACCTGGGGACCTTGGGGCCCTGAGGATCGGGCGGTAGATAATGTCAGGTGAATTCATACAACTAGTACAACCAATTGATCATCTCATCAAAGTATCTCCCCCTGTGCTTAATTATGTAAAACAACAAAGATGAGTCAAACACATAATAATCATGAGTATAAATACACATATAATCGATCATGAAATGAAACTCATGGAGAAGAGTGGTGTTGATGACAATTTTTGTCAACAGTACTTATACGACAAAGCGTTGCTAGGATACCCCTCTCATTTCGCAATTGCTTGTGCAATTCTTGTGCGCTCCCACTGAGTTGCTGCTACACTTTCAAGGAAGTTGTCTTTGGGATATCTTATCATTCAGGAACATTTTATGATTATGGAAAAGTATTGACGATGTTCGTTGATCGATATACAGGTTACAACTTACTTGGATGAAGGTTGGTTTTCATGGTGCTTGAACATAAATGTCGTGGTTCCCGATCTATGATTCAAAAGGCTTGTCATCCCATTTCCCACTTCCTTAACCTTGTCATAATCACCGGATAACCTTCAAATCCTTTCTCATGTATCTCTTTTCTTAAGTATGATATCATTACCATGCCTTTTGGGATATGACTTCGACCTCCTTTCATACTACAAAACTATACCATATTATCATGTCCATGACAATTTTATTATTTAAAGTAAAAATGGGTCTTTACTTATCTTTAAGGATGGATATGGATTAGTATTTGAAGCTCTATATGCCAAATACATACATTTCCTTTGTTTTATTACATAGAGGAATAATGTGTTTTTTGCTTAAGACATTTTAAGTTATTATGGAAATAATTTATGCCAAAATCATAAGGTGCAAGGAATTTGGTGATACATTACTTATGGATATATAAGTTTGGGTTGTGCCCCAATTTTCCCAAATCCACGTGCCCTCTCACAATCCACCTTCAAAGATCCCTTGCCATGCCAAACAAGCCCCTACACAAGTTAGCTTGAATTCTTGAGTTCAATGCCATTATTGGAGTCAAGGAACACGTACTTGTAAACTTCCACAAGACAATCAAAGAAGCATTTGCATCGAAACAAAGAGAAAGCCTGGAAAGTCGGTTCTGGCCATGTTCTGGTTTTTTATCTCGAAATATGCAGATGCCGAGTTGTGAAGCAGCAAACGGAGGTTGTTCAAATGATCAATAGATGGCAACTTAACATCTTTCAAACATTTCCTTCTGAGCGAACTACAACAGCATGCAGAGGACCAACGCAGGCAGACTTTACCATAGTTTCCTTAAGGAATCTCCATAAATCTTCTGAAGTGTTGGAGATTGTGAGGTATGATTCAGATCAGATGCTCTTAAGTGAAAGCTCAACCTGTGACCTTGCATATCACGTGAGTGGCAAGGTGAGGAAGCTAGATCTTGCCCAGTCTCGGGTTCAGGCCACTTTAACGAGAATTGATGCCATTGTGGGGAGGGGAAATTTCGTAGATGGATCTAAACAAGCCCTTGAATCTGAGGATTACGAGTCTGCTGCCAAATATGTAAAGACATTCTTGCAGCTTGATGCAAAGTATCGTGACTCTATTGCCACGGGTTCGGAGGGAGGTAAGGAGACTGCAACAGAGCAGAGAAATCAACTTCTTGAATCGAAGCAAAAGCTTGAGGGTGTAATCAAGAACAAGAAATTCAATGCAATCGAACAGTGGGATCATTCTAGTGTTCTGAGATTTATCAAGTTTTTCCCTCCTTTGGGTCTCGAGAAAGCAGGCAGTGCGAGATATACATTTGAGGACAAAATTCTCCTTAGTGATATTGTTCTCTTACGAGCATGAAATCGAGTTGATATACCTCGTTTCTTTAAATCCGGTGGCAACTTATATTCAATCTGATGATGAAGTGTGATGATGAAGTGTGGAAAGGCTAGGTCTCCTGTTACCCCTTTGCCAAAAATCATTTCTGCCCATGACTCTGCCTCTACCATGACTTCCTCTCTAAAGAAACTCATTGTCTAAAAGAAAACTTAGATCATAATATAGAACAAGAGAGACTAATAAACCATCAATTAACTTTTTCTAAAGATAAAATCAAAACAATAGCTCTTATTATTTAAGACATAAGCATGCATGTCATTAATCCATTACTATGTATACAATAATCATAGTCATTCTGTCAATTAAAATCCAAAATTGTTATTATCTAGAGCATGGATATTTAATGACATGGGATGTGATTTGGATTTATAATAAACAAAAAGTGTTATTTATGAAAATGAAATAAATTATTACTATTCTAAATAAGATCCATTTTTAACCAATCCATTTTAATAATCATGCCATCTTCATACTCAAATGCAAGTCTCATTAATAATGCTCATCGTTTTAATTTAGAACTTTTGTTCAAATTACATGGTTTTTATAAAAATGTATTTGTTTTGGAACAAAACATGGAAAAATAAAATGATTTTGGGAAAACATGAGGGCTTTATAATTTGTGTAAAATGAAATTATGGAGGGAAATGATAATGATCAATGTTCTTTCCACATATAAATATCATCCATCAATCATCAACAAATGTGAACAATTCAAAACTAAAAATAAAACTATGTATTTTTGTCTTTTGTATTCTTGAGAATTAAATTCACTAAAACAAATATATCAACAAATAGTTTGAAAACTCTTTTTTATAATTTTCTGGAGAAAGAATCAAATTAAAACTTTTGAAATTTATCCATTTGAACCATATTTTCCAAAATAGTGTAACCATAATAACATAATAAATTCAATCCAGGGTAGAAGAACTATTCCCATATTTATGTTGATATATACATTTTCCATATAAATTTTCAACTACCATAACTGTGTTTTATCAAAGAGTGGCTTCCCTTTAAAAATATTTGCAAAAGTGAGACTTGAAGCCAATATGCCAACAAAATACGACCCCAAAATATGGTGTTGACTTCACACGCAAGCTTGTCATTTCCAACCAACACTTCCAATAAGCAATTCTAAATGATGATAACAAAATTGTGGACACTAAAGTTAGGGTTATATCTTTGAATTCCAAAGTAAGAGGGCCGAGATAAGAGTGTAAGTCAAAACCCTGGGTTTTAAATTACTTTACAGCCATATGTAAGACCGTGTATTGGGCCAATAATAGCATGATGTATATGAGAGAAAGCAATCGAAACACACCTGTATGGCCCAAAAATTGTCACAACAAAATGAACTGATATTACAGTGAGCCTTAAAAAATACTCAACATTTCTTCCAGAACAGATACAGAGACAGTGAAAAGGAGAAGGTTGGGGGTGCACTGCATACTTAGGTTATATTTTGTTTTGAGAAAAAAATTCACAATCATAACAAGAAACCCACTGTGCTTAACAACAGGCCATAACCATAAAACCCAAACACAAACAACAATAATGAGGCTCTTTTTCTCATTCAAAAGATCTTTATTCCTTTAAACTCGACTATACAAGTTTAAATGAAAAACCCAGGTCGAGGGTCTCAGTGGTGATCCTATTTATTTTGTATCAACTTTAAAACAAATAATTTACCATCCACAACATCTCAAAATCAATGCCCAACATAGATTCATTCTCATAACAAACACACAACATGCAAACAACTTGAGACAATATTTAAAATTTATCAGAACAAAGCAAGTCATCGATGTCAGAGAAGTAAAAAATTTCCATACCTATTGAAATAATCTAAATAGCCAAGAGAGATAAGCCCAATATCGTATCCAACCACCAAAACCCTTGAATCTACAAACCCTCAACTAATCAACAATAAACCATTTCCAATAGGTAACAATGCAAAAGGTGGTATCCTTAGTAGGGAAAACTAATGGAGAGTACATTAATTCTCCATCAACTCACCTCGCCTCAAAATTCACCAAAATTCACCAACCTTTCACGATACCCAACCCAAATTTACACGGTGGAAAACACTTAGTCATCAGTTCAGACTCTAAATCGAGCTTTTGTACCACACATATTATGCTATAAAATTTTCAACCATAGCATGAATCAATGCTATATCAAATTCATAACTATTGTGAGTTGTCACAACTCTATATATCAACCATATCAACTTACCAATCAACCAACATGAAATAT
>JASDQU010191903.1:0-20104 GCA_032191745.1 Picea mariana
AATAAAATCAAAACTTTGCAAAAAATTTAAAAATGCGTATTCAGACTTTATACCTCCAGATTCTAACTGTAATGGCCGTATCTTGGGCAAACAGAAACCTTTTCGAGTGAAACGAAAAGTGTTCCTGAATGAAAAGCATCCCTCGGATGAAATGGAGCAGTCCTTTTAGCCAAAAAATGTACATAAATTCCAGAAAATGGAGATGAGGCAACTCGGCTTCACGATCTCAATCTACAATAGGAGCGGGTCTTCAAACATGATCTAATACCATGTTCAACAACACAGGTATTCCAACAGAGGATAGACACCTTCAGTAACCACTCACATAACCAGATCAAATATCAACACACCGATGTTTTCACGTGGTAAAACCCCTACGGGGAAACATCCATGGCCCCAGCCAACGCGACCACTTGGAACAGTTTATTAATGCAAAGAAAAAGATTACAGAGAGATTTTACAAGAGAGTTTCTCACAATCGATCGTCGGAAAATGACCCTCCATGCTCTTTAAATAGATATCATGGACCAATCGGGTGTTATGCCATGGATTAATGGCCGTTAATATCGAGGAGAGTATGAACCATGGGATCACTCTATGTCGGGAACATATCGTGACCGTCGGATTGCCTAACTACAAATGCATACTAATGCATACTAGAGAAACACACTTTTACCTAACGACATATTAGACCAAGTAGATCTTAACTAACTCCTAAGTGTCTAAATATCCTAACATTCGTCCAACTCGTTTCTTCACAGGTTCTGCTGCAAAGTGGTATATAGAATTACCACGAGGTTTCTTCTCTGATTTCAACACCCTAGCTATGGCTTTCCTCACACACTACCAGTTACTGATTCGTTATGACATGGGGATCGGGATTTTGACTTCATTCAAACAAAATAAAGCCACTCATATATTCAATCACATTCATGAGTGGCGACGGATACGATGTCTCATTAAACTCGAACTCCCCGATCAGTTGCTGACAGAATGGTTCACGAAATCATTTATGAATGACATCACTCGTGACATCGCCATGGGTGGAGTGGTCACGGAAGAACAGGCCATAATTCATGCTCAATATCTTGACCTCGTTTAATCACAAATGGGTACCCTCTACGATTTACTACCTGACTTACCTCCTCCTTCCACTTCCGCCACTTCAACTACTCTAGCTACTTCACATGCAGCCGACGGTGTGATTGGCACTTTCTAGGCCCAACAACCTTCCGCCTTGAGCGCAAAACCCAAACCTGCTTCTTCTAATGTTCAAAATTCTCCATCTCCTGCCCCTCCCACTGGCAAGAATTCTGAGGTAAATGTCGTTCAATCTACCCTATCTAGTAAAAACAAATCCAAAAAGGGAAGGGGTAAGAATAAGGAGGACAAAAATACTTCTCAAGCAGAGTGAACCAAAACTACCCCTGTTTATTATTGGGATAAGCGCAAACCTCGATACCCTTGTTTTATCTGTGGTGATGATCACTACACGAAGGATTGTCCATGACACGTCGAAGTCACTAAGTTCCTTCAAGGAGCTCCAAAACCACCTACTTCGATCATTTTGTCCCAACCCTTCCCATCTCAACAACAGGCTCAGTTGGTCATTCATGACCAACCCTCATCTTTTGCTACATATTATGTATTGATGTGTACTAGCGATTCAAAGTGGAACAACACTGCACTCACCACTCGAGCCAAAGATTATTCTCCCTCTAAAGAGAAGCTTGATGATCTACCTCCTTCCTCAGTACAACCCTCTCCCACGACTCCACCTACCAACGGTCCTCTTCATCTAGAATGACCAAGCCTTGACATAGTTCTTAGACCCCCCCTAAAGGGCGTCATTCAAAAATCGGCTTTCAATCCACATGCTCGTGCTGCCCAGAACTACAACATTGTTGAAGATCTGGTCCAATCACCTTCTACGATGTCAGTCCTTGAAGTCCTTCAAAGTTGTCCCATAGAACGGAAGGCACTGTAGAAATATATCGGTGGAATAGACCCGACGGATACGAATTTAATCATATTTGACTTGGAAGATCACATTCCAAGGTTACCCCCTCAACTCGCATTCCAGATCCAAGTAATTGTCTCTGACAAAAACATTTGTCGAACAGTTATTGACGAGGGTGCCTCGACATGTGTCATGTCTCTTACTTGCTGGAAAGCCATTGGCTCTCCCTCTTTGAATGAATCCTAGAATACTCTTAAAGCCTTCAATGGATCTGGTTTTAAGCCCTACGGTGTCCTTCCTTCATTTCCCATCACGTTAGAAGGCAAAACCGTCCAAGTCGAAGTGGAAGCCTTTGACGCTCCTCTTGGTTACAATCTTCTACTTGGCTGCAGCTGGATCGATTCCATGCGTGTAGTTGTGTTGACCCTTTTCCATGTGGTACGTTTCCCACATCAAGGGAAGGTCATCACCATCAACCAATTATCCTTCTTTAATTTTGATTCCCGTAATGGCAACGTACCGTTCATCGCTAAAACCCCATCTAGTTATGAGAACATCAGTGTAGGCCTTATCAAAGACTCTTTGTTAATGGGTACTTTCCCCATTCTATCGCCCAATGTTCCACGCCCGTCCGCTACTTCAATCAACATGATCTCCACCTCGATTCATGAACTTCCTGCATCTCACGACCCCTGGATAGTACCTGACCCTAGATATTATCTTCGTTATGACAATAAAATGTCATTAAGTCTAGTTGAATCCGCCTATCAAGCCATTCAATCAGCAACCCCTTCTACCCCCTCTCTTGGTGAGTTATCTCTAGATCTTTTCCATGTCATTTTTTCCATGGATGAGATGATCATGTCTATCATGGAGGACACCCCTTGGGACGATGGACATCATCATTCCATCCTCTTTCTGGAGCAACATACGATTGAGAACTACTAGCGGATATCAACCCCATCGACCGTTGTCGTCATCTCAATCGTTCCTGGGTCCTCACACGATGTGTTTTCCAAAGGGAACTTAAGCAATATGCCCACAATTCCCCTCGACATATTTGTCAAACCTAGAATTGTTGAAAATGTCCATGTCGGAGCTTCATGTTCTTTTGACGAAGTCATCACCTACACATCCCTTTTCAAAGAGTTTCGTGACATCTTCACCTGGAGCTACGAAGAAATTTCAGGTATCGACCCTGAGATTGTGATACATGAGATCAAGACATACCCCGACGCTAAACCCATCCAGCAATGCCTTTGTCCAATTCACCCACGTAAAGAGGCGACTATCAAGCTCGAAGTCAATAACTTCTTAAATTCGGCTTTATTTATCCGGTGTCTCTCACTGACTGGGTTTCCAATCTTGTCCCAATCGACAAGAAACAAGACACCATTCGTGTATGCATTGATTATAGGGATATCAACAAAGATTGTCCCAAAGACAACTTTCCTACCCCCTTCGTCAATCAGATTGTCGACGATTGTGCCAGAAATGAAATCTTCTCTCTCATGGATGGTTTCTTCAGGTATAATCAAATCAACATTGTTCCCAAGGATCAACATAAGACTTCTTTTATTTGTCCTTGGGGTACTTTTGCCTATCGGAAACTCCCTTTTGGTCTCAAGAATGCTGGCGCCACTTTTCAACGCGCTATGTCTTATGCTTTCCATGATATCAAGCACATCGTTCAACCATATCTAGATGATTTACCCACTCATTCAATGCGTCGAGTTGATTACCCAACCCACCTCCGAGCGATTTTCGTCCATTGTTGGTTCTATCGTATACGTTTGAATCCTCATAAGTTCATTTTCTGCGTGGAACCAATCGCCTTCTAGGTTTTATCGTTTCACATCAAGGGATCTAGGTGGATCCTTTAAAGGTTGAGACGATCCTTAATCTCCATCCTCCTTCTACACTATGCCAGTTACAAAGTTTGCAAGGGAAAGCAAACTTTCTTCATTGTTTTATCCCAAATTAGGTCGAGATAACTCATAGATTTACACAGTTACTAAAAAAGGGGTCTGATTTCGTATGGGACACCATCACCAACAATGCTTTCAAAGATTGGAAATTGTCCCTAACACGTGCTCCGATTCTCCTTCCCCCCGATTACAGTCACAATTATTTCCTTTACCTTGCTACCTCATATTACACCATTGGTATGGTTCTCATCCAAGAGGATGATGCTAATGACGAACATGTTATCTACTACTTGAGTCAAAGTTTAACACCTACTGAAATCAAGTAATTACATGTCAAAAAACTGGCCTTGGTAGCCGTCCAAGCCGTCCAACGCTTCCGGCACTATATCCTCTGGCGCAAGACTACAATGATTTCTAACTGCAACCCTGTGCAACACATTCTCACACGTCAATTGCTAGGGTGAAAATACTCCAAATGGATTGTGATACTCCAGGAGTTTGACTTGGAATTCGAACGCGCCAAGTCTAAGAAGTCCTTAGTGTTTGCGGAGTTGATATGTGACTTTCCCTATTCTAAAATGGAAAATGTAGCAGGTGATTCATTACCTAATGAATCCCTTTTCCTCATCAGCACTGATGATCTTTGGTATGGAAATATCATTATATATCTCAAAACCCAGAATTTCCGGCCAACTTTTTCCAGTACTGAACGTCATCGAATACGATACCAAGATTGTCAATATATTATCCTCGGGGATACTCTTTATTGTTGGGGGATTGACTCTGTTTTTCAACACTGCCTCACATTCGACGAGGCCGAAAGAGATCTGAATGACTACCATTCTGGAGCCTATGGTGGTCATATGTATGGGTATGCTACTGCCCAGAAGATCTTACGAGAAGGGTATTTTTGGCCTTCTTTATTTAATGATTGCATAATTGTTGTTTAAAAATGCCATGCTAGTCAGACCTATAATAAAAAGATATGGTCATATCCCGCTCCTCTTCACCCTGTGGTCTTTTTTGGTCCCTTCGTGAAATGGGGGATCCATTTCATGACATGTCACCCTCACTCGGCCGGGGGGCATGGTTACATTACTTTATACATCGATTACTTTATGAAATGGGTCGAGGCGATGCCGACACTTGACAACACTGGAAAGACCGCAACATTATTCATTTTTAATCACATCATAGCTCATTTTGGTGTTCCCCAGGCTATCGTCACTGATCACAGTAGCCACTTTAGAAACTTCATGATGTCCAAACTTACTGAAAAGTTGGGTCTTCACCATGAAAAATCAATGCCCTATTACCCACAAGCCAACGACCAAGTCGAAGCAATTAACAAAGTTCTCATAACTATGCTCCGAAAAATGATAGGGATTCACAAAACAAGTTGGCACACAATGTTTTTTTTGGCATTGTGGGCTTACTGGACATCCTTCAAGTCCGCTACTGGGATTACCTTTCCAGTTAGTCTATGGTTTGGAAGCTATTCTCCTGATTGAATGTGAGATACCCTCTTTAAAACTAGCTGTTGAACTCCTACAAAACACTTATGCTGAGGAAGAACGTCTATTGTATCTTATGCGATTAGAAAAAAATCGATGCGATGCCACCCTAGTCATAGAAGCTCAAAAAAAAGTGTCAAGGCCCAATACGACAAACATTTCAAGACTCGTGTTTTCTCTGAAGGAGATCTCGTTCTCCTCTATGAACAAGATCGAGATATGCTAGGAGCTGGAAAATTCGAAGCTATGTGGCGAGGTCCTTATATCGTTTGACACTTTTTTTTGAGCTCTCAACCACCGATCTAGTATCGGTGGTTGNGGAAAAAGGGGCTTATGAGTTAGTAGATTACAATGGTATCCCTTTGAGTTAACCCAGGAATGCATTGTACTTGAAGAAGTACTATGCATAAAATCACCTGTGCACGAGTACTTGTATTTTTATTGTATCATACTTCTTGTGTGTTACTATAGCTTGCTTTTGTTGTTATTTGGTCTCTACCCTTACATGACATTGTGTTTGATTTCCATATGTCGGAGTCTTCACTACACTACATTGGCTTCGCTAATGGAGCTAGCCATAGTACTCAAAACCTTACTTTCGCTGCATGGGAAATCTACGCCCCTACAAACAAACTTGTCTCCTTACGAGGTGTCTGTCTCGGTCGTGCGACCAACAATATTGTAGAGTATAGTGCCATTATTGAATTGTTGATCGATGCTATCTCACTCGGAATCCGTCATTTGGTTGTGCAACTCGATTCGCAGCTTGTAGTACTACAGTTAAGTAATGTCTATACTATTCAAAGTCCTACTTTGTTACAGGTGTATTTGAGAATTCGCCTCTTGGAACATTATTTTGATTATATTGAATATCAACATATTCCTAGATGTCTAAATACATTAACTAATTCATTGGATAACTATGTATTAGACAGACATTTGGATCATTTATAAATCAATCCCATCAATTTTCACACAACACAAGATAAACTGGTAGAAGTCATCTATATATATAATGATCAAAAGAGTTTTTACAAAAAGTTTTATCAGAAGACCAAAATGTCAAAATCTGAAGCTCATAGCTTCTACAAAGTGACGTCATGGATGACGTTCATGGTAACACACGATTTCCCGAGCAACCCTATAGAGTAGTCGACCTATGGACTCTGACACTCCTACTGTGTGATGTTGATAACATCGTGGAACCTCTCCAAGAGGCATGTATAGAATATATGTTGTCAAACCCTTTAGGTTTTGTTCCACTACTTGATAATCCTCGGCGTCCCATTGTGGCACTGGTGCTACCTCTCTTCGCCACTGAATGGGAGAAGTACCAGGAGGTCGGTAAGGTCCCACATCTGTGTCATGAAAAATGAATTTTTCATTTAGTCTTTGGATGAACATATAAAAAACATTTGCATATGATAAAATTCACAAAAAACATTTTAAAAAGGAAAAATTGTGTGTACTTCTTACCAAGTTCTCCCCATTGAGCATCCTTCGGCAGGACTAAGTCTGGATCTCCTCAGAAATCCAACCCAGCATAAGCATAATCGTCAACCATCAACATCTGTGCTCACATCCAGTCAAAGAAGGTATCATCATACTTGATAATTGGTCCAGCTATGTGCCGGGCCATGAGCTGACACCATATCAACATTCTTGGATCCCTGGGAGTCGGTAAATTCCACTCAACCTGTAGCCTCAGTAACAGAACCCTCTCGAGAAAGAAGGACACTAACAAAGACCCGTACCCAAATTGCTTCAGGTTTCCTCGTCTACATTTGGTCAACTGCCTTTTCATGCTATAAAGCACTGCATCTGCCCAATTAAAAACCCGAGGTTTAGTACACTCTATGGCATACTAGAAGTAACTCTGTAGCACCATGTGAGGAGCGAAGCTCCCGGCCATCCAAGCTATGGTGAACAAGATAGTGCGGAGGGTCAAATCCTGCACTCCCTAAATAACTACTTTCCCTTTCTTCCTCTTTGCCTCTGGAACACAGTGTAAGCGATAGTACTCACTCATGGGCAGCCCACCACCTCTGCTACCAGTCAGGTTCACATGATACCCATGCCATGATAGTCCATTCAATAAGTAAATGTCCTCAATATCTAAGGACAATGTGTGGACCCCTACATGAAATACCTACTAATCAGGATCCCACATATGAAATACCTACATAAGTTGACAGTTGAATATATTGTGCTATCTTCACTTTGGTTGGTTTGTGTTGTCTTGGTCTTGACTTCATGAGAGCACCGGAGCAAAGCGAGAGCAATAGAGACCCTAGGAAGCGATACATAGGTATGTTACTTGTTCCTTCCTACTGGCTAATTCAATGGTCATAACTTAGGTAAAAAGTCATGTTCTGTCATGTTTTGTTCTAGATCCAGGTGGATCTAGGGAGATCTGTTAGTGTCCACACCTACTGATTAGTCCGATAACAGGGGGTCATGTTAGTAGCTCCATGATAGGTATCATTGTACCAACATTTGGCTAGGGGTAACCACTGGAACCATTGGGATTTCTATTCTAAATAAGATTTATATAAATAAGCTTCCAAACATTTGTTGAGTGCTTCCATATAGTGGCTATTGGTTTGGGGGTGATATGCTATGATAAGATTCAATTGGGTACCTTGAAGCCAAAAAAACTCTTGATAGAAATTGTTGGTGAAGGTGGGATCATGATTAGTTAGAATGGATTTAGGTATGCCATGTAATTTGACCTAAGTATCCCAATGCATGGATCATCACAATAGATCTTAGAAGAATTTATACCGATGTTTTAAATATTATTTTTGTTTTTATTCTTTTATTTTTATGAAAGCCAGAACTAGTTATTTCTACTATTAGTACTCTACACCATTGGAACTGAACAATAAAGAAATAAAAACAACACAAGATCACCAACAATTACAAGCATTTAAACAACATGGGGGTTTTCTAAAGAACACGAGGTTTTTGTCACAAGATCCATGATCAATTTATGGGTTCAATCCTAGGCATAAATAAATGTCCATCTTGACATAAAAAATAACCCTACAAAAATTAAATTGCATAGGTTCTTACTATTTTCATGGAAATGCTTTTTCGTTGAGTGTATCTCCAGTAGTCAATCAATGCTAGTCGGCTCATATTGTCCCCTCCTTGTCTTACGTGACTAGCACCAATGCTAGTGGGCTCACACCGTCCCTTCCTTGTCTCAGGAAACTGACTCCAATATCTTCATGCAACCAGGGTTTTGTTTTAGCTGGGCTTCCTTGCTAGTGGGATCACATTGTCCCCTCCTTTTCTCAGGCGGCCAAATCCAGTATATGAATGCAGCCAAGGTTTTATTTTGGATGGGCCTCCTCACTAGTGGGCTCACACTGTATGCTTCTTGTCTCGGGAAACCGGATCCAATATGATCTGCATGTGCGCATGGGATAGGTTTTTTTTTCAACTAATGGCTGGCTCAAATAGCTTCACACAGCTTGATCGCAGACTTATGGATTTTTTTCTTTTTTTTTTTATTGTTATAACATTTTATTGTTATTTCATTGTATTATATTTAATATATATTAATATATTATATAATATATTTATATATATTAATAATATCTAATATAATGTAAAATTAATAAATATTATAGATATATTAATATAATAAATATATTATAATGTTATAAGGTAAGGGGTTATATAGTTATAAGGGTGATAAGGTTAAAATGATAAGGGGTTATAGTTATAGTATGACGACGATGCTGAAAATGAAAATTATGATGATGAAAATGACGATGAGCATAATGATGATGATGATTATGATGACGACAATGATGGTGATGATGAATATGATGATGATGATGACGACGAAGACAATGAGAAAAATGACAATGATGATGACGAGGAGGAGCAGGATGACTATGTTGATTATGATGATGAAAATAAGGGTTGCATGAATGGTTATAAGGGATATTGGTTATGGTTATATGATTTAGGTGTTTGGAAGGGGAGGCAGGTGTGGGAGGGGTCCTTCTTGGACCCGGTGGTGACATCAATAAGTAAGTTACTCTTGGAATCTTGGGAAGATGACCAAAAATAAAGTTGAAGTGTATGTTGTCTATCAAGGCCTACTAATAGTCATTCAATGACAAGTTCGTCATTTGACCATTATTGGAGACTCCCTAGTAATAATTATTTTCCTCCAATTTAGATCTCTCCCTTAGGATGAATAATTGGAGAAGAATACCAGATCTAATATGAGAATAATGATTTTATTTTTTCTCAATTTTGTTGAGTATATAGCTTCTTCAATAGGAATTAGGTTGTTTGAAATATTTCATCCTATCATGGAACCTCCTAGTTTCTCTTAATGATAAATTTCACGAGGGGGCTTAACCTATTTAAAATAGTAGTTACAATACTTTTGTAATAATTTTACACATGGAGACCAATTTGGAAGATGAAAGTACCAAAACTTCCTACTTTTATGGGACCAAGTGTTAAAAAGATTTAGTTTATGGATTTGAGTGTTTTCCAAGATTTCATTGATTGTCTAATTCCTTATAATAGATCTACATTTATAGTATATAACTATGTTCTATGACTTAAAACACTAAACTTTGAAAATTTGTATCTTATATGTTCCATTGGGTATCCGAATTCATAAGCGATAAGTCTTGATTCTTCTTAAATTTGTGTTCTTTGTCTATGCCATTTTTATAATGTAAAAATGCAGAGGAAGAAGGAGGAAGGTACAACCCCCTTAATATACTAAGTCCCATAACGTTTCCACCTCCTGGGTATGCCCATTTGGTGTTTCTGATGAATCCTAATCCCTGACAAACTTTCAAGGCTTTCTATGCAATTAGGTTCACCTTTAAAAATGGGAATAAACACCCTTTGGAGACCGGTCAAGGTAAGTCCATGATACACCCCATCTATTCTTTTCCTAAATTCATCAATTATGTGTCACCAACTACAACAAAATTTTAGGTTCATTATCTTCTCACTTACTAAGAAGCCAATTTTCTCTCTGCTACAACAATCTAGAAAGTTTTTTTAGCTTCCCCTGTTCTATATTGTTTCCTTCGTCGATATAACCTTCTAGGAAAATGAATGGTATCACATGACCCATGAGTGGAGAAATGGATTGTCTCACACCAAATTACCTTTATAACATAGATTATGTGATCCTTATGATCAACAATTCCCCTTAAACATGTAACCCTATAACCCTAATTATTAACCATGAGACCTACTCCTTATATTATCTATAACCCCTAAGAAATATAGCCCACTAATATAATGATAAGTCAAGTAAGTCTCAAAATTATTACTCTATCCATGCTCAGGCCACCAATGTTTTGGCCTCTGTTCAAACTGATATAATGATAAGTCAGGTAAGGCCCAAAATTCTGACTCTATCCATGCTCAGGCCACCTATGTTTTGGCCCCTGTTCCCACTGATATAATGATAATTCAGGTAAGGCCCAAAATTATGACTCTATACATGCTTAGGCCACCTATGTTTTGGCCCCTATTCCCACTAATATAATGATAAGTCAGGTAAGTCCCGAAATTATTATTCTACCCATGCTCAGGCCACCTATTTTTTGGCCCTTGTTACCACTGATATAATGATAAGTCAGGTAAGTCCCAAAATTCTGACTCTATCCATGCTTAGGCCACCTATGTTTTGTCCCTTGTTCCCACTGATACAATGATAAGTTAGGTAAGGCCCAAAATTATTCTATCCATGTTTTGGCCACTGTTCCCACTGATATAATGATAAGTCAGGTAAGGCCTAAAATTATGACTCTATCCATGCTTAGTCCACCTATGTTTTGGCCCATGTTCCCATAGATACAATGATAAGTCAGGTAAGGCCCAAAATTCTGCTATCCATGCTCATGCTACCTATGTTTTGGCCCTATTCCCACTGTTATAATGATAATTCAAGTAAGTCCCAAAATTTTGACTCTATCCATGCTCAGGCCACCTATGTTTTGTCCTCTATTCCCACTGATATAATGATAAGTAGGTAAGGCCCAAAATTTTGACTCTATCCATGCTCAAGCCACCTATGTTTTGGCCCCTGTTCCCACTGATATAATGATAAGTCAGGTAAGGCAAGAAATTCTGACTCTATCCATGCTCAAGCCACCTATGTTTTGGCCCATGTTCCCACTTATATAATGATAAGTCAAGTAAGTCCTGAAATTATGATTCTATTCATGCTTAGGCCACCTATGTTTTGGCCCCTCTTCCCACTGATATAATGATAAGTTGGGTAAGGCCTGAAATTCTGACTCTATTCATGCTCAGGCAACCTATGTTTTGGCCCTTGTTCCCACTGATACAATGATAAGTCAGGTAAGGCAAGAAATTATGCTATCCATGATTAGGCCACCTATGTTTTGACCCCTGTTCCCACTAATAGAATGATAAGTTAAGTAAGTCCCAAAATTCTGACTCTATCCATGCTTAGGTCACATATGTTTTGGCTCCTTTTCCCACTGATATAATGATAATTCAGGTAAGGCCCAAAATTATGACTCTATCCATGCTCAGGCCACCTATGTTTTGGCCCTTGTTCCCACAAATATAATGATAAGTCATATAATGCCCGAAATTCTGACTGTATCCATGCTCCGACCACCTATGTTTTGGCCACTTTTCCCATTTATATAATGATAAGTCAGGTAAGTCCTAAAATTATGATTCTATCCATGCTCACGCCACCTATGTTTTGGCCCTTGTTCCCACTTATATAATTCTAAGTCAGGTAAGGCCCGAAATTCTAACTCTATCTATGCTCAGTCCACCTATGTTTTGGACCCTATTACCATTCATACAATTATAATTCAGGTGTTATCAAACTAATCAGTAGGTGCAGACACTAACAGATCTTCCTAGATCCATTGAATTAGCTAGTAGGAAGGAACAATTGACATACCTTTGTATTGCTTCCTAGGGTCTCTGTTCCTCTTGCTTCGCTCTGGTGCTCTCGTGAGGTCAAGACCAAGACAACACAAACCAACCAAAGTGAAGATAGCAAAATATATTCAATCGTCAAATTATGTATATGATCAAGGAATTACACAATAATGTAAGAATGACTTTATGGGAAAAGGACATGCTGTTGTATCATATTAATCGAAAGTAGAAGATACAACCTGATCGCCTTGATGTCGCAAGCTTCCTTTCGGTGGCTCTTGGTTCCAACACACACACTTTCTTGATCCTTGTATGAAGAAGACCCAATTCCTCTTGATAGACTTGCTAGAGTCTCCAAGCTCCTGTTCAAGCTAGGTTCTTCACACAATTTCTTCACCAATTCTCCAATTAATCTTGCTTAACCTTTTCCATGAGAATCCCATCAATATTGTTTGCACCCAATTCGTCACTTGGTGAGCAAATAAAGGGTGCTTACATGCCCTGTTGGGTCTTGCAGAGCATGAAAGCTGTAGAGGAAAGGGTTAGAGAAAATAAAACAGAACTATAAACAAGAATTAAATTAAAACAAACTAAAACTAGGAGCATATGGAAAAAGAAATAACAAAGACAACAAGACCAATATCACCAATGTTTTGAGCTGGTCTATTGATGAAATACAAATCACAATGAAGAAAGGGAACTATGTTTCCTTCTTCCTCCAAAGGAAGGCCCTTGAGGCCCTCACAAACTTGGTCTCCTTACAATAAGAAAATGAGAATGATGGTGAAAGAACTCCAAGCATACCCACTCAAGAGAGAGGTGGATAGCACTATGAAATGGTGCCAAATGTGTAATTGTCAAAGAGTGAGTCCTCAACAATCTTAGCAGCATAACAATACATGAAATTCCTTTATAAAATGATGTTTCTTCATGGCTTTTTATAGCATGGCATTGGGTGATTATGTAACTCCTTTGAGGTGTGAAAAGGGGCTCTTTAGGGCTCAATTAGGTCTTTGACCAGCCTACCATGCAGATTCAGCTCAGATTTGATGTCAAATTGACTTGGGAGCTGATCCATTAGTGGTTGGGAGGCCAACCAATTTCAATAAATGCTCTGTTTAGCAAGTGTGCGGGTTTTTCTCCCAACAGCCGCGCATCGTTCGCGTATGCGCACATTGTACGTTGTTGTTCCACACATATGCACACGCACCCAGATTCTGTAAAGTGCCCTTCAATTTTTGGTTACTTTGTATAGTTTTTGACCCTTTTGCAATGTTGTGGAATTAATCCTATGCCATGAATGACTTCATTCCTGTTTTGACAATGCTGAGTTCTTGTCGCCATGTGTGGATGAAATTTCAGTGATAGCAGATGCCCCCTGATGGATGAGGTTAGGAGCATATGTATAGCCGAAATCCATCAATGTTTCTTTTACTGAGAATGTTTTTGTAAGGAAGAGCAATAGTGGGACCGTGTAGATCAATCCTTTGGAGAAGAAAGGAACCGGTAGAACCGGACCTTCCAGAAGGTGCGTAACAATATACAACTGTGTACAAATGAGGTGGGCATGCCCCATGCTTGTGTTTATGTAACTCTG
Organism: Picea mariana; assembly: GCA_032191745.1. NCBI lineage: Eukaryota > Viridiplantae > Streptophyta > Pinopsida > Pinales > Pinaceae > Picea > Picea mariana. The sequence continues at coordinate 13,924 of JASDQU010191903.1, forward strand.
AAAAAAGATGAATGAAGTGTTGGTGTAGACAATTGCAGTGCCCTTGGGGGTGGTAATGATAACGGCAGAAGACAATGCTGCAAAGGAACATACTCGGAACAATAGGCAATGATCGTGATCATAAGCGACGATGGTGATGTGGGCAGTGATGGCCCTACCAAGTTTAGAGGGCTTCAGCAACTGATAATAATAAGAACTGCAATAGTCGCAAAGTAAGACCCACCGCAACATGAGAAAGTGTTGGTGTCAAATGTTATGGGGGTCAACGACATCAAGGAGCAATGGTGTTTCCCCCTGTTCCATCCGAGATCTCTCATGGAATGGAAAATGAGAATCAAGATACTATCGCCCTTCTGGAAAATTGTGCTGATGTCGAAAAAAAAGGGGGACGCGACTCCCAGGAGCAAAGGGCTCCATGGAATCTACTGAGGTGAAGAAGTGGTAGAGGTACATGGTTGAAGTCAAGAAGTGGGAAGACTCAAGACTGCCCTTGGTGGGAGGATGTATGAGATAAACAATGGCCGCAACTGTGTGACAAGGTCGAGTGTCGGAGGGACGCCAAGACTGAGGATAAGTTGTGCCAGAGGCGGGACAAGGTGAAAAAATTCAGAGGGTAGAGGTAAGTGACCTGTGGAGTACTCTGAAGATATGGACGATGCCGGCGAGGGTAGATGATAAGTAATGCTCCAACCAAGGGTGACATGGGTTGCATGTGGCCAAAAAAAAAAGAAAGTCACCAACGGTGACGACAAAAGAAAATGTAATGACAGGAAATAAAGGCGTTTGTACAATAAATAATGAATAATTTTGGGAAAAATGTACAAATACAGAAACGGGTGCCCCAGTGTAAAATGAGTGCCCCAGGGAGGGCAGAAATTTCTTGGAAAACTGATGGAGGGTGGGGGCCCCATTGGTGAGTTTCTGTATGAGGTAGGTGAAATGAAGATAGGTTCGTAGATGGGAAAACCGATGATGGATGAAATGGAGGGTTCAGGATCCTACGGGGGTGCAGGTAAAACAAAATAGAACCATAAAGTGATGATCTGGGAGTCCAGGTGGGAAAGATAGAAAAATGAGGAGAAGGAGCATGTGGTTGATCTGCAACATGATGAAAGACTATCAGGACTCCCATCCCTAAAGGGTAATGAAGAACAACATGAGTGTCAAAAGTGTCAAAAGGTGCTATGAATGGGACAACTCATGTGGGTGAGAATGCTACCGGGTTACAGTACTGAAGATGCAAAGGGAGGTGTGAGTACTGCAGAGCTGGGAATGGGTATCCTAAATGCCAATATCAGAGGGTGTGACTGGAAATGAAAATGCAATACAGCGGGAGAAACTACATGCCAGTGTTGAATATATACCTGGAGGAATGATGTTGAGAGATGATGATCACGTACCTGCACATAGAACAACCAAATACCTAAAGTGAACAATATCTGAAGAGAATCTAAGATATGAGCATGTATTAGATAAATGTGTCAATGCGCATGCATACCTGACCATGATATGAAAAAAAGGTGCCCCGGGGGCTCAGAATGACAAGCGGCCTAGGGACAGCTGTGATGTAGGTGGCAGGATGCTGATCCCATGGCTAAAGATGGTTCAAAAAATGGACGTCGTGGGCTCCCGGAATGGTGAGTGGAAGTTTGGAAAAAGGCCTATATATAGCTGTAGGGCCCATATTGCCACCTCATTTGTACCTGTAGCTACAGTGAGTTTCCGATCAGATTCAGAGGAGATTGGGTGATTCAGGGAGCACGAGGTATCCGAGCGACGGTGTGCGAGTTGCAGGTTAGTGGTCTGATCGTCCTGCATAGAAATAGGTGTCTAATTTTTGGGTAGGGTAGGTACGGGGGGCCGTACAAGGGGATGTAGGGGATTTTTACTAGGGTGTGGGTCCACATGCGTGGGTGATTCAGTGGAAGGTGCGCATACGTGCACGCCTGTCTACTGAATAAACGCGCATTGGTGCACGTGAGGGGGGAATTAAGGCATGCTCTAGGGGCGCAACATACCCCACGAGGGAATGAATGTGGTTTTATATTGATTGGCTGGGTGAATTTGAATTTTTTTATAGCCAGAGAATCCATCCATAAAGGAGAGAGCCTCATGGCCGACGCAATTGTCGATAATTTGATCGATGAAAGGCTTTGGAAAGTTGTCCTTTGGACATGCATTGTTAAGATCATGAAAGTCAGTGCAGACGTGGATAGCGCCCTGTTTTTTGTCGACGGGTACAAGGTTGGAAGCCCATGAAGTATAAGAGATGGGGTAAATGAATCCGGTCGTACGCAATTTGTCAATTTCGGCTTTGATAGCCGCGGCCTTGGATGGGTGTAGCAGTCGTTGTTTCTGGTGAACTGGTGTGATGTCAGGACAGGTGTCTATGTGATGCTCTACAATAGAAGGATCGAGGCCAGGCATCTCTGTGTATGACCAGGCGAAAATATCCCTATATTCCTAGAAGAGGGCTTTATATGCGGTGATTTCCTGAGGAGTGCAAGCAGCTCCAATGATGATTTCTTTGACAGTGCCTGGTTTAATAGAAATGTCGATTTTGATGGTGGGGGAAATGTTAGCCATGTTGCCTTCTTCGAATGCATCAGGGGCAGAAATGGGATTGTTGAACCAATCTATAGGCCCAGATGGGGTAAAATCTTTGGTTTCGACTGCGTACACGGGGTTTTGATTAGGAAGCATGAGGGATTCCTGTGGGAGGAAGAGAGCACGATGATGTAGTGCATCCCAGGGAGAGTCCGGGCGTTGTAGCTCCTCCAATATTTCTTCGTCACATTGGAAATGACAAGAATATAATGGATCGTGAGGAGTGATCTCAATGATAGTGTGGTTGCCCCCTGCTGAAGAAATAGAGGTAGTAATGCTAGGAGAGGGTGAGGGTTCACTCAACATAAACCATATATTGAGGCACTGAGGGGTATCCGTAGTAGCGGGATGGAGAGTCTCCATAGGGGGATGAGTGGGAGAGTTAGGTGGGTTACGGGGTAAATCCTCAGATACGTCATCTAAGAACCAAGGAGGTGTAGGGAGTGCCTCGGGCTCAGGAGAAATGACGTGCAGATCTGCTAGTGGCGAAGTAAGGTCAATAACTGCCTCTGCGGGTCGGTGCAGCAGGGCCAATTGGCATTGCCTATATTCTATGATCATAGGACACTGGTAGGTAAAATGAGCCAATGAATTGCAAAGAGAGAAAGGGAATCTCATGCGTTCATTGACTGAAGTAGTGACATAGCGAATGTCGGTGAGAGTTGTTGTGGAGGATGTAGCAGGGCGTGGGTTGTTCTGAAAGTCCCGGCGTATGATAGTTAATGCCTACCAGAAACGAGGCAGTGCTAGACAATGATGGGTGTAATGGCCATACTCAGAACAGATGGCACACACAAATTTGGTCCTCAACCCTTTAATATTGGTAGGTTGAGTGTCGGTAGTAATGGGTGGTGTGGGGGTTGGATTGGGGGGAATCAAATTCCGTAATTTGGGTAGTGATGGGTAGTTGTTGGTTTGGTGACCCTCTTTGTCACATAGTGCGCAAGGTGGTGGGATGTGTGGAGGAAGTGGAGTTGTAGGCTTCGTCTTCTTTCTCCTGCCCCCACCTGTAGCAGGGGGGGTAGGGAGTATGGGAGGAGTGGGGGTGAGGACATGAATTGTCATGGGGAGGCTGTCCTGTGGGCGAGGGATCATATCAGGTGGATGTAAATACCACACTGGGATTGCTAGCACCATGTTGGGTAAGGTGAGCGTTACGGCTACCTGGAAAGCTTCTATATCGAGTGGAGGGTAAAAGAAGGGAATTTGAGTGAGGGGTCAAGGAACTATCTCCCAAATGGGACTAGGCCCTTGAGCGGGTGTGGATTCGTGGACTGGAGGGGTCGATGACTACACAGGAGGCTCCTGTGGGAGTGGTGTTGCGACTGTTGAGACGTTAGGAATGACTGAAGCCTCCTGAGGAGGATGAGCATCCTCCGGGGGAGTTTTGTTAGATGAGATGACACATACTTGACTAGGGGGAAGGAGTGGTGGTGCTCTATGGTATGTCCCTAACAAGGATGGATCTTTGAAAATACCAGGACCCATCTCGGCGAGTGGATATACGTCTTGGTTGGTGTGGATGAGGGGAAGAATGTTATCGAGATTGGAAGAGGGGTTGGGTTCATAATGTGAGACTTGGTCGACGGTTACAATCTTTCCATTGTGGGGGAACATGATTGTCTGAAAGACGGAAGATGCCACTGCCTTTATAGCATACATGTAGCTATGTCCGAACAAGATATTGTAATCGAGTTGAGCTTCGATAACTTCGATGTCAATGAGGATAGTTTTGCCTCCAAGTTTAACGGGGACATTTTGGAAGAGCCCTTTAGGAGATGATGGTCGTCCATCATAAGCTCGTAATGTGATGGCGGATGGTATTAGTTTCGGGGAGCCAAGTTTCTGCCATACAGTTTTGGACATGATGCATGTAGATGCTCCTTCATCGATGATACACCAATGGACGGTGATGTTTCGTATTTTTACTGGTACTTGAATAGCGACTACGGCAGGAAGATGAGGTTCACAACTATCAAGGTCAAAGGTGATGAGTCAAGTATCAGCAGGGTCGACTGCCCCCAAGGCGGAAAGTAGTGATTTCCATTGTGTAGGACAAGTCTGGAGGACTTCCAAGACTAACATAGTAGCCGGGGATTGCACTAAGTCGTCTACCAAGCTATAATTGTGAGCTGCCCTAGCCTGTGGGTTGTGAACATTCCTGCACAAAGGGATGCGAGGGATGCATAATGGTAGTTCGGCGGACGGGCGAGGGAGTACCACCGGGACCCCCGGTGGTNCACTAAGTCGTCTACCAAGCTATAATTGTGAGCTGCCCTAGCCTGTGGGTTGTGAACATTCCTGCACAAAGGGATGCGAGGGATGCATAATGGTAGTTCGGCGGACGGGCGAGGGAGTACCACCGGGGGTCCCGGTGGTGTAGGGTTTGTCTCTGGGGATATGGGAGTAGACTCAGCTGGATACTGACGATTCCGTGTTTGCAGAAGGATTTCTTCCTCACTGGTGAGGAGAATTGTATGGTCTGCTGGATTGTTAGGGTTGTGGTATTGTCCCACCTGAGGTGGGGGACGTTGTGCATCCTGTTGGGTGTTTATCACAACTTGATATGGGATAGGATTTTGCAGCACGGCGGGAGGGGGTTGCTGCATGTACTGTTGTGGTGCCTGCTGAGGGGCATTTTGTGCAGGGGTAGGGGGGAGACTACCCAAATATTTCAACTGTTTGAAATCAACGATCTGGGGGCAATGGTGAGTGTAATGTCCAAACTCGCCACAAAGAGCACAAGGGTGGATGGTTTTAACATTATTTCACCCTTGATGTTTGTTGTTGTTATTTCCCCCTTGGGGGTTTTGGTTCCCTTGGTTCTGATTGCCCTCAGGTGGTTGGTGCTGTGGGGATTGATTCCCGCCTTGACCAGGATTGTTGTTATTCCTATTCCGTCCTTTCTTCCTGTTATTGTTTGATGGATGGGTTGGGTTGGCTGTATTTATTTGTTCAAAATTCTGGTATTGTTGAGCAGCGGCAGGTTGAACAAAATTTACCCCGCATGTGGATGGGGGGGAGCCATGGGTTGTGGGGGACTAGGAAAAGGGAAGTACGGATTTTGTGGTGGTCCTCATCTGTAAGGCACATAGGAAGGCGTAGTGCTTTCACTAGTGCTATAAGTTGATGTCGAGGGAGTACCATTGCTTGTGGGAATAGGTGGATGTATGGGGGGTGCCGGTGGTGGTCCACTGATGGGTGGAGGTATAGCAATAGGATATGGCTATTGATAAGAGGGTGAGGGGTAATAAGGAGTGCCCCCATATACCGGCAGGTATTGAAATGTTCTATACATCGGTGGTGGTTGGGGTTGTGGACTATGGTGTGCTGTGGCACCGATTAGTTTGTCTGCTGCATGAGACATCCCAGGTTTGTCTTGGCCAAATGGCATCAGTTTTGGAAGATCAGGAAGTACTGTATATAAGTACCCTGACTGTGCATCAATGAGGTCATATTGTTGGGCCTTACTGATGGCTTCCTCTTCAGATTGAGGGAAGGTGGAAGTGACATCTTTTCCAAGAAGAGCGACAAGTGATCTAAGAAACCAGTCAAGGCACTGTTGCTTGCTGGT
>JASDQU010191903.1:20664-32302 GCA_032191745.1 Picea mariana
TTTGTCATTTTGAGCACTATAAGACATGTTTTTGAGAACTTTGAGCAATTTAATAATAATGATCCATTGGAAGCTGGACTAGGAGATGTAGCCCGGAGTGGGGTGAACTCCTTTATCAAGTTGTTGTGTTTATGTCTGATGTTCAATGATTTATTATGTTGTCTATGTGTATCTTTACATAAGTAATCCTTTATTATGTGTTGCAAATTGATCCGGTTTCTTTAAAAACACATAACAATTTCACTTGCAATATTTATTTAAGTTTCAAGTCTTCTTCAATTTTAGATCAAGTTGGTATCAAAGCACTGGTTTTGAAGACTTGATTGTTTTGCAAGTTTTGTTTCTGATTCTCACAAGGTTGAAACTCACACGAGGAGAAGGTCAACTTGTGAAGCCAAGTTCTTATCCGACGAGGAGGAAGCAGTTTCATTCACCGTGAGTTGCAGAGAGACATTCATGATTACGTGGAGGGCCGTACCATCATGATTACGCGGCACATGTTGATTGGTTGTTCATCGACGTATACAGTGTGGACACGTGTTTTGTTGGCAACGAATAAGGTGAGGACACGTGGCCCAATGCTTGGGCGCCACGTGTCCCTCAATGGTTGGCTTATAATGTCTATGCAAAATTAGTGGAGGCCACTGGGTTTGACCCCTAGACCTCCCCATGGCATATAAACTTTACAAACTATGCTAGCCAATGTTCCCGCCAATGATCCTTGTTATATGTTCCATTGTATTTAAATTTAAAGTGGTTGGTTGTATTATATGGTCGGGGGGCGGGCCGGGGCCCAGCCTCGACCCATCGTATATATATTACATATAAACATTGCATATGGTGTATAGTGCACAATTTTAAATCGCATAAATTATATGTTATGGTTTGACATTGTAACAAAAATGCGCGGGAATATATATATGTATACGATGTATTATATTGTTGGCACGGGTGTTAACCTTTGGTTATATGTATATGCCCATGGCTCGGAGCGCGTGGTTTAATCCGTTGCATGGTTTTCAAACAGACCAACTACTTTTATGCCGTGCCTTTGGTCCCATGGCCATATGACCCAGTGCCGGGGCGGTTAGGGGCTGAAGGCACCCTAGCCATTCTACAATTTGGACCGGTGCACAGTTGCGTACGGGTCTTGGTTTTTACGCCTTTAAAGAGTGTGTGTGCTAGGTTGGAAGCACAAGGGTGCAGATTGTAGAACCAGAGACAACAAAGAAGAAGGGGAGACTTCAAGGAGGCTATCTTCTTCATTTTTCGACCGTTTCAAGTGCCGAAAGAGCCCAGACAGGGGTTTTGGGACGTTGCGGAGCCATTGAAGCAGTCAGTTTGTCATTTTGAGCACTGTAAGACATGTTTTTGAGCACTTTGAGCAATTTAATAATAATGATCCATTGGAAGCTGGACCGGGAGATGTAGCCCGGAGTGGGGTGAACTCCTTTACCAAGTTGTTGTGTTTATGTCTGATGTTCAATGATTTATTATGCTGTCTATGTGTATCTTTACATAAGTAATCCTTTATTATGTGTTGCAAATTGATCTGGTTTCTTTAAAAACACATAACAATTTCACTTGCAATATTTATTTAAGTTTCAATTCTTCTTCAATTTTAGATCATACATAAACACGAGCATGGGGCATGCCCACCTCGTTTGTACACAGTTGTATATTGTTACACACCTTCTGGAAGGTCGGGTTCTACCGGTTCCTTTCTTCTCCAAAGGATTGCTCTACACGGTCCCACTATTGCTCTTCCTTACAACAACATTCTCAGTAAAAGAAACATTGATGGATTTCGGCTATACATATGCTCCTAACCTCATCCATCAGGGGGCATTTGTTATCACTGAAATTTCATCTGCACATGGAGAGAAGAACTCAGCATTGTCAAAACAGGAATGAAGTCATTCATGGCACAGGATTAATTCCACAACATTGCAAAAGGGTCAAAAACTATACAAAGTAACCAAAAATTGAAGGGCGCTTTACATAATCTGGGTGAACGTGCATATGCACGGAACAACAATGTACAATGCGTGCATACGCACACGATGCATGGTTGTTGGGCACAAAATCCGCACACCTGCTAAACGACGCATTTATTGAAATTGGTCGGCCTCCCAACCACTAATGGATCAGCTCCCAAGTCGATTTGACATCAAATCTAAGCTGAATCCACATGGTAGGCTAGTCAAAGACCTAATTGAGCCCTAAAGAGCCCCTTTTCACACCTCAAAGGAGTTACATAATCACCCAATGCCATGCTATAAAAAGCCATGAAGAAACATCATTTTCTCAAGGAATTTCATGTATTGTTATGCTGCTAAGATTGTTAAGGACTCACTCTTTGACAATTACACATTTAGCACCATTTCATAGTGCTATCCACCTCTCTCTTGAGTGTGTATGCTTGGAGTTATTTCACCATCATTCTCATTTTCTTATTGTAAGGAGAGCAAGTTTGTGAGGGCCTCAAGATCCTTCCTTTGGAGGAAGAAGGAACCACAGTTCCCTTTCTTCATTGTGCTTTGGATTTCATCAATAGACCAGCTCAAAACATTGGTGATATTGGTCTTTTGTGTTTGTTATCTCTTTCTTCCATATGCTCATAGTTTTAGTTTGTTTTAATTTAATTCTTGTTTATAGTTCTGTTTTATTTTCTCTAACCCTTTCCTCTATAGCTGTCATGATCTGCAAGACCCAACAGGGCATGTAAGCACCCTTTATTTGCTCACCAAGTGACAAATTGGGTGCAAACAAATATATAGGAGAGGATGAGATGGTTACTTCGATAAGAATGATTCCACCAAAATAGGGAAAACAGTAAAATGATAACCATTCGAATGCCAACCCATTCTCTAGAAGATTCCCTTCTAGAACCATCGATACTTCATCTTTTTCCAATCTTGAGAACAAGTTCGCACCCTAGCTATGTAGCATAGTGTGAGAAGTTCGCACCCTAGTTGAAGACATCCTGTGAGAATGGGTCATTCTCACACCCTAGGATATAAGCAACCTACGAAATCTCTTAAAAATATGTTTTCTGGGAAGAGATGAATGTCACTTTTCTCAGGAGAAAGTTCTTATTAGGAGCTCAAGTTCACCATTATCAATACACCATCAAGATGAACAAAATCATGGGTAACAGAATGCCCCCCAAAGTATGATGCTAGAATTAATGACAATCGAAATCCTTTGTAAACTGCGTGTGTGTGTATGTCAGAAACCAGGAGCGCACCTAATCGGAAACCAGCGAACAAACAAGCATATGAAGAATATCATACTAGTTCTAAGGTAGGCATTTCCATACTCAGATCATAGATGGATGACATCATAGGCATAGGTCATGGCCACCAATCATACGCTGTGGATCCATGCCATTAAAATATAGCATAGCCACCAGGAATACACTGTGGATCTATGCAAGAAAATTCAAATTGAGACAACATATGTGTCGCAAATTATACATATTCCATCGCAACCTAGACAAAGAGATGAGATCCAGGGTCTTCAATCATCGCCTAAAAGTACGAATCTAGCCATTTGATTACATGTGTTGAAGTCGAACATGGTAGAAACCACTTGATTACTGGTTATTGATGAAACCGTTAACAAGTGCAAGGGAAATCACCATTAATGTCAATGAATCCCAAGGTACACTAGTACAATCCACCAAATTTGAATGAATGAGTTGAGGTCGAACAACCAATGAAATATTTCGATCAGGGTTCAATGATGTAAAACCACTGTCGAAAGCGAGGAAACCTGCCATTGAGGCATGCAAGTTCTAAGGTACCAAAGAATATCTAAGTCTTGTTTCCAGATAATGAGCTGAAGTCGACGAAACAAAACTCGTCATAGGAGGGCCTTGATGTATCCCTCATCAATGACATGAAATGAGTAACAGATTTTGAAGGTGAAACATAGTATGATATAAGTTGGACTGGACATAGGGAAGGATGACATGGAGAGAATGCACAACTGCAGATGGCCGACTCAATAGAGGTTTCAGATGAACTTCTCTTGAACATATGGATGACACGACCAATGATTTGGCAGCATTGACTTAGAGACGACGTAGGGTATGACCTTGTAGAAAATCGAATGAGAGACAATTGGATTTCCCAAACTGGCTTCTAATAATGAATAGGGGGGTTTCATATTCAAGAGTGACACTTACTGCCAATTAATATGAAAACGAGAACACATCCCTTTCCCAAATTCCCCCCCACCATTTCTAGCGAGTACCTCTTTATTTTTATGCAAGCTTGAGGAGGATAACATATGCTTGTTTATATAAGACCATCCTTCGGATAAGTACTTCGGAGTATGTTTAATGGACCCTAGGAAGGAGTGGTTCAGTCCCATTACGGGTCTGTCGATGTTTGTTTAACTAGTCCAAGAATAGAAAACTCGAAGGTTTTTCGTGATTATAGAGTCTGGAAAAACACTTAAAAGAGAACTCTCTCAGTTCCTTTTTCATAAAATAGTTTGATGAGACCAAAAAAGAGATAAATTATCGCCCAATAGACACTTGCTTCAAATACTTTAACAAGCATGAAAATAGCAAGGTCGCTCGACAATCTTTTCATGTTTAGAGAGTCTGAAAAGATCTTAAAGGAGACTCCAAGGGGGTTCCTTTTTCGTATAACCTTTTTGAGCCCGAAAAAGTGATAAAAGTGTGCTCGATCACGTTCTCATGTATTTTCGAGCGTGAGAACAGACAAAAACCAAGCTCGAGGTTTTGTACAAAAACCATAAAAAACAATCAAAACATGCGATGAAGAAGAAAAAATATCCGCATCCCTATGCATAAACATCGAAGTCATTACACCTACAAAATTCATACTCAAAAGGGCATTAGGCATTAGTTTTTAATAAATAAAAAATTATAAAATCCAATAACAAATGGTAAAAGTAAATATAAATGGGTAAAAGTTCTTTTTACCATAATCATTTTAACTTTACCAATATTTGCGTCTAAAACCCCTCTTTTGCCCTTGAATTTTGGCGCTTGATTGTGGAAGTTACGAGCATCCATTCGATGAACCGTCTCTGATAGTGAGGTAAGATCCTTGTCCTCTACCTTTTCATGGTTTGATTTTTCATTTTCATTGGAAAAAACATAGTTTTGAGTTTGTTTTGGGGTTTAAAGTTGTGCTCAGCCATTCTCGCAGGCCAGCCACACGGGACCTGCAAGAATGCCTCATTCTCAGAGGTGAACACAAAGGCACTTGCAAGAACCTCGCACTGTGCCTAAAGGGCACCTGCAAGAACCACAAAGTGAAATATTTTTTAATGTTTTTCTCAATGAAAAAGATATCAATTGTTGAATGGAGTTACTAATTTTCTTCTTGTGCTTCTTATGCAGGTACTTGGCCATCATCATGGTTCTGGAATGTTGTGAAAGAGAGAATGAAGAAGATGATTCCATTTCCAAAAATCATCCATCCACCGTTGCCTCTTTACGAGACTGTGGCCTTCTGAAATTTTTTTGTATCCCGAGTATGAGGGCCCAAGTCAGGTTATTGAAGTACCTTGTGCATATGTGGGATACCAACCAACAACTATTCCATGTAGGGGTCCACACATTTTCCTTGGATATCAAGGACATTTACTTCTTGATAGGACTATCACGGTGTGGGTACCATGTGAGCTTGACTGGTAATAGAGGCGGTGGGTTGCCCATGAGTGAGTATTGTCGCTTGCATTGTGTTCTAGAGGCAGAGAGGAGCAAAGGGAAAGTTGTTATTTGGGGAGTGCAAGATTTGACCCTCCGCACTATTTTGTTCACCATTGCTCATATGTCTAGGAGCATAGATTCTCACATGGATCTCCATAGCTACTTTCAGTATGCCATAGAGTGTACTGAGCCTCAGGTTTTTAACTGGGAAGACACAGTGCTTCATAGCACAAAGAGGCAGTTAACCAAATGCAGGCGAGGCAACCTGAAGCAATTTGGGTATGGGTCTTTGTTAGTGTCCTTATTTCTTGAGAGGGTTCCCTTGCTGAGACTGTAGGTTGAGTGGGATTTAACAGCTCCAACATATTCAAGAATGATGAGGTGGTGTCAGCTCATGGCCCGGCATGTAGCTGGACCAATTATCAAATATAATGATGTCTTCTTCAACTGGTTGTGACCACAGATGCTAATGGTCGATGATTATGCTTATCTCGGGTTGGACTTCCAAGGAGATCCAGACTTGGTCCTTCCCAAGGGTGCTCAGTGGGGGTATCTTGGTAAGAAGTACACATTTTTTCTTTTTTAAATGTTTTTGTGAATTTTATAATATGCAAATGTTTTTTATATGTTCATATAGGGTCTAAATACAAAATTCTTTTTTGATGACACACATGTGGGGCCTTACCGACCTCCTAGTACTTCTCCCATTCAACGACAAGGAGAGGTGGCTCCAGTGCCATGATGGGACGCCAAAGATTATGAAGCGGTGGAACAAAACCTAGAGGGTTTGACAACAGAAATTCCAGACATGCCCCTTGGAGAGGTTCCACGACGTTATCAACATCATATTGTAGGAGTGTCATAGTCAATTGGCCGACTGGTTCATAGGGTTTCCTAGGCAGTTGTGTGTTACTGTGAACGTCATCCATGACGTCACTTTGTATAAGCTTTAAGCTTTAGATTTTGAAATTTTGGTCCTCAGATAGAACTTTTTGTAAAAACTCTTTTGATCGTTATATATACATACGGTTTCTACCGGTTTATCTTGTGTTGTGTGAAAATTGATGTGATTGGTTTATAAGTGACCCAAATGTCTATCTAATACATAGTTAGCTAATGCATCAGCTAATGTATTTAGACGTCTAGGAATATGTTGATATTCAATATAATCAAAATAACGTTCCAAGAGGCGAATTCACAAATACACCCGTAACAAATTAGGACTTTGAATAGTATAGACATTACTTAATTGTAGTACTACGAGCTGCGAATCGAGTTGCACAACCAAATGATGGATTTCAAGCGAGATAGCATCAATCAACAATTCGATAACGATGCTATACTCTACAATATTGTTGGTCACACGGCCGAGGCACACACCTTGTAAGGAGATAAGTTCGTTTATAGGGGCGTAAATTGACCATGCAGCAGAAGCAAGGTTCTAAGTACTACGGCTAGCACCATCAGTGAAGCCAATGTAGCATATCGAAGACTCCGACATATAGAAATCAAACACAATGTCACATAAGGGTAGCGACCAGATAACGACAAAAGCAAGCTACAGTAACACACAAGAAGTATGATACAATTAAAATACAGGTACTCATGCACAGGTGATCTTATGCATTGTACTTCTTCAAGTACAACCCATTTCTGGGTTCACTTAAGGGATACCATCGTAATCTACTAACTCATAAGCCCCTTTTTCCAAAACCCGTCTAACAATATAAGGACCTCGCCACATGGATTCAAATTTTCTAGCACCTAGCATATCTTGATCTTGTTCATAAAAGAGAATGAGATCTCCTTCAGAGAAAACGCGAGGCTTGACATGTTTGTCGTATTGGGCCTTGACATGTTTTTTCTGAGCTTCTATTACTATGGTAGCATCGCGTCGAGTTTCGTAGATACAATATATCTTCTTCCTCAGCAGAAGTGTTTGGTAGGAGTTCAAAAGCTAGTTTTAAAGAGGGTATCTCATATTCGATTGGGAGAATGGCTTCCGAACCATAGACTAACTAGAAAGGTGTAAACCCAGTAGTTGACTTGAAAGATGTCCGGTAAGCCCACAATTTTGAAAACAACATTGTGTGCCAACTTATTTTGTGAATCTCTGTCATTCATCGGAGCATAGTTATGAGAACTTTGTTAATTTCTTCAACTTGGTCGTTGGCTTGTGGGTAATAGGGCGTCGAGTTTTCATGGAGAAGACCCAACTTTTCAGTGAGTTTGGACATCATGAAGTTTTTGAAGTGGCTACCATGATCAGTGAAGATATACTGAGGAACACCAAAATGAGCTATGATGTGATTAAAGATGAATGATGTTGCGGTCTTTCCAGTGTTGTCAAATGTCGGCATCGCCTCGACCCATTGTGTAAAGTAATCTATGGCTACAATAATGTATCCATGCCCCCCAGTCGAGTGGGGGTGACATGTCATGAAATCGACACCCCATTTCACAAAGGGACCAATGGAGACCATAGGGTGAAGAGGATCGGAATGTCACCATATCTTATGATTATAGGTCTGGTAAGCATGACATTTTTGGACGACGATTATGCAGTCATTAAATAAAGAAGGCCAAAAATACCATGCTCATAAGATCTTATGGGCAGTAGCATACCCAGAAATATGACCACCATAGGCTCCAGAATGGAAGTCATTCAAGGCTTTCTTGGCTTCGTCAAACATTAGGCAACGTCGAAAAACTGAGTCAATTCCCTAACGATAAAGAGTATCCTCGAGGATAATATATTGACGGGCTTGGTAGTGTATTCAAAGATGGTCAGTACTAGACAAATTTGGCCAGAAAGTCTTGGTTTGGAGATATATGATGATATCACCATACCAAAGATCATCAGAGCTAATGAGGAAAAAGGATTCATCGGGGAATGAATCAGCTGCTACATTTTCCGTTTCAGAATAGGAAAAGTCACATATCAACTCAACAAACACTAAGGACTTCTTGTACTTGGTGCGTTTGAATTCCAAGTCAAACTCCTGGAGTATCACGATCCATTTGGAGTATTTTCCCCCTAGCAATTGACATGTGAGAATGTGTTGCATAGGGTTGAAATTAGAAATCACTATAGTCTTGCGAGAGAGGATATAGTGCTGGAAGCCTTGGATTGCTTGGACGACTGCCAAGGCCAATTTTTTGACATGTAAATACTTGGTTTTGGTAGACGTTAGAGTTCGACTCAAGTAATAGAACACATTCTCTTCGTTAACATCATCCTCTTGGACAAGAACCATACCAATGGTGTAATTCGAGGCCACAAGGTACAGGAAATAATCGCAACTGTAATCGGGGGGGAAGAGAAGCGAAGCACATGTTAGGGACAATTTCAAAGCTTCGAATGCTTTGTTTGTGATGGTATCCCATATGAACTCAGACCCCTTTTTTAGGAGCCACATAAATCCCTGATTTATCTCAGCATAATTCGAGATAAAACGATGAAGAAATTTTTCTTTCCCCTGCAAACTTTGTAACTGGCGAAGTGTAGAAGGAGGAGGGAGATTAAGGATCGCCTCAACCTTTAAAGGATCTACCCTGATACCTTGACGTGAAACAATAAAGCCTAGAATTCGGATGGACTCCACGTAGAAAACACACTTGTGAGGATTCAAGAATATACGGTAAAACCGACAGTGAACAAAAATGGCTCGGAGGTGGGTTGGATGATCGACTCGGGGCATTGAGTGAACGGGTAAATCATCCAGATATGGTTGCACGATGTGCTTGATATCATGGAAGGCATAAGACATAGCACATTGAAAAGTTGCGCCAACATTCTTGAGACCGAAGGGGAGTTTTCGATAGGCAAAAGTACCCCAAGGACAAATAAAAGCAGTCTTATGTTGATCCTTGGGAACAATGTTGATTTGATTATACCCAGAGAAACCATCCATCAGAGAGAAGATTTCACTTTCGACGCAATCATCGACAATCTGATCGATGAAGGGGGTAGGAAAGTTGTCTTTGGGACACGCTTTGCTGATATCCCTATAATCAACGCATACACGGATCGTGCCTTGTTTCTTGTTGATCAAGACAATATTGAAAACCCAGTCAGTGAGGGCCACCAGGTAAATAAAGCCGGCTTTGAGAAGTTTCTCGACTTCGAGCTTGATAGCAGTCGCTTTACGTGGGTGAACTGAAAGAAGGCATTTTCGGACGGGTTTAGCGTAGGGGTATGTCTTGATCTCATGTATCACAATGTCAGGGTCGATACCGAAAATTTATACATAGATCCAGGTGAAGATATCATGAAACTCTTTGAAAAGGGATGTGTAGGTGACACTTTTGTCAGGGGAACACGAAGCTCCAATATGCACATTTTCGACGATTCCAAGTTTGATGGATATGTCGAGGGGAATAGTGGGTGAGATATTGTTTAAGTTCCCTTCAGAAAACACATCGTGTGTGGACTCGAGAATGGTTGAGATGATGACAATGCTTGATGGGTTCAATATTCGTTGGTAGTTTTCGATGGTATGTTTCTCCAGAAAGAGGATGGAACGATGATGTCCATCATCCCAAGGAGTGTCCTCCATGATAGACATGATCATCTCGTCTGTGGGAAAAATGACATGGAAAGGATCTGGAGATAACTCACCAAGAGAGGGGGTAGAAGGGGTTGTTGATTGAATGACCTGATAGGCGGATTCAACTTGACTTAATGACATTTCATCGTCGTAACGAAGATGATCTCCAGGGTCAGGTACCATCCATGGGTCAGGAGACGCAGGAGGTCCATGAATCGAGGTGGAGATCATGTTGATTGAAGCAACAGATGAGCATGGANACTAGTACGGGTATCTGAGTTAAGGAAGGATAATTAGTCGATGGTGACTACCTTCCTTTGATGTGGGAAACATACCACATGAAAAAGGGTCGACACAAATGCGCGCATGGAATCGATCCAACTGCGACCAAGTAGAAGATTGTAATCAAGAGGAGAATCAAAGACTTCCACTTCGACTTGGACCATTTTGCCTTCTAACGTGATTGGCAACGAAGGAAGGACAACATAGGGCTTAACACTGGAGCCATTGAAGGCTTTGAGAGTGTTTTGGGATTCATTCAAAGAGGGAGAGCTAATGGCCTTCCAGCAAGTAAGAGACATGACACACGTCGAGGCATCCTCATCGATAATGGTTCGACAAATGTTTTTGTCAGAGAAAATCACTTGGATTTGGAATGCGAGTTGAGGGGGTAACCTTGGAATGTGATCTTCCAAGTCAAAAGTTATTAAATTTGTATCATTCGGGTCAATTCCACCGATATCTTTCAACAGTGCCTTCCTTTGTGTGCGACATTTTTAAAGGACTTCGAGGGTTGACATCACAGAAGGTGCTTAGGCCAGATCTTCAACAATGTTGTAGTTTTGGGCAGCATGAGCATGAGGATTGAAAGATGATTTTTGAGCGATGCCCTTTTGGGGGGGTCAAAGAACTGTGTCGAGGCTCGATCATTCGATATGAAGAGGACCATTGGTAGGTGGAGTCATAGGAGAGGGTTGTACCAATGAAGGATGTGGGTCATCAACCTTCTCTTTAGAGGGAGAATAATCTTTGGCTCGAGTGGTGAGTGTAATGTAGTTCTGCTTTGAATTGCTAGTACACATCAATACATAGGATGTAGTAGAAGGTGAGGGTTGGTCATGAATGACCAATTGGGCCTATTGTTGAGACGAGAAGGGTTGGGACAAAATGGCCAGAGCCGGTGGTTTTGGGGCTCCTTGAAGGAACTTAGTGACTTCAGCGTGTCGTGGACAATCCTTCGTGTACTGATCATCACCACAAATAAGACAAGGGTATCGAGGTTTGCGCTTATTTCTATTGTCAACAGGTGGAGTTTTGGTTTTCTCTGCTTGAGAAGAATTTTTGTCCTCCTTATTCTTACCCATTCCCTTTTTGGATTTGTTTTTACCGGCTG
>JASDQU010191904.1:0-14260 GCA_032191745.1 Picea mariana
TGGAGGATTTTAAAGTTCCCTATTTGTCAACTTCTACTGTTTGAAGATGTGAGAACCAGATAATGAGGATTTATTTGGATGTCGATCCCCGAGATCCTACCTAGACTAAAACTTTCTCTTGGCACCTCCTATGGAGGAAAACTTAGCGAGTTTTTAGAAAAAATTTAGATGTGGTTGTTTGAGAGATTGGGGGTGTGAACCAATCTCGTTTGAATTAAGTGGGAGTGGATAATTTCTTCAAGAAATAGTGAGACGTTTCAGAATCCCTTTGAAGGAAACCTACTTCAACCTCCACAATTCGAGATGAAATTATGTGAGTGAGTAGTGACTTTGTGTGTGAGAAAGTGATAAAATGTGCCAACTTTTTAATAAGTTAGGTGTCACCTTGCAGCATGTGGACTTCATGTGGTCCTTATAAGTCTTGATTACCTATCTTACTAGATGTCCTTGGTACAACCTTGCGGAATTTTAAAGTACCTAAAGAAATAGTATGTGGACATGTGGGTCCTTACCAATCCTTTAAAATCCCTAATGTGATTTAATCTAAGAAATCTTTAAAAAACTACCCTAGATTGAAATCATGTGGGCATGTATGGGCCCATTACAATAATATTTAAACTCCCATAGTGATGTAAACTAAGAAAGTAGCTTCAAACTATCCTATATTTTCAGCATGTGGACATGTATGGGCCCTTACAAATTTAATATGTTTAAAAAAGAAACTAAGAGGGGGCCCTAGGGGGGCTTTGTCCTCTCCTAAATATTTTTTTTTAAGGGAGATGAAATCTTCCCTCAATCATTTTTCTGATTCTCAAGATCACTCTATGGTGAGAGAGAAGAGCATACTCAATGATTGAAGTTTGATTTATGGTCCCAATGAAAGTGTTTATATATGTGATAGTGAATGATTCCAACTTAGTTTTTACAATCAAAATAATCCATCCATGTGGCAACTCAAAGAAAAAAGAGGAAAAAATATGGTTTTTAACCTCCTAAGTGCCTATGTTTTGACTAACCCTTCATGTGGAGAGGGAATCTAAGTGTGGTGCATATTAAAAATTGCATACAATCAATATTCAAAAGGCTAAGGGCCTTCAAAATATCACAAAAAACCCTTACAATGTTGGATTTCTGGATAGATGCACGGGTCACAGAAAATAAAAAGGTGCATGTGGTGCTAATGCATAAAGAAGTAATGACCTGTTGGTGCACATGTGGAGTATGCATTGGAAAACACAGTTCTGTTGGTGCACATGATCGAAAGATGCACCTATGGGCTGAAAAACCCACGCACATTCTGATACGCGGCTAGGAAGAAAATTTTGAATGAAATTCTCTTATTCCAGCTCTAAATTTAGATTTTTGCAGGTAGGACTGGGCCAGTTATGGTCCCTGCAAGGTAAATAGATAAAAAAGAAGTGTTCAAACAACCCAAATAGGGAGGAAATTGATACCTTATCCCCAGTATGGTCGCCAATCTATTGTATCATTTTCATCACTTGAATGAGCAAAAGAAGGACACTTGCAAGTCCAGTTGGGTCAGCTAGATGGGATATAATTTAGTGCAAGAGTTAGAAACATCAAGCACAATAAATAAACAAACAACTAAGCTAATAACAACTAAAGAAACAAAACTAAAGTGCATAAGGAAATTAGAACCAAAATAAACCAAACAATTGACCAATATTCATGCCACCAATGGATAGATTGTATTAGTGGGAAAGCACCAAATAGAAAGGGAGACTTATGGGTCCCTTCTTCCTCCAAGGGAGGGCTCTTGAATCCCCTATTAGAGATATCTTCTTACAAATATCAAACTATAAAGGAAATGGTGAATAAATCCAAAGCTAATTCCCCCAAGAGGTGAGGTGAATAACTCAATGAAATCATGCTAGTATGCTCCAAGAAGGAAAGAGGTTCCTTGTAGGAGAATAGAGGCAGCATAACAATAAAAATAGATTCTTGAATTCATAGTGCACCCATGGCCTCTTTTTATAGCAAATATTTGAGGCATTATCCAACCAGTCTTTAGTGTGAACAAGGGGCCCTTTAGGGCACCCTTGGGTCCTTGACCAAACCCCCATTCGGATTCATCTCAGATTTGAGGTTCAAATCAAGTTGGGAGCTGGTCCATAAGTGGTTGAGGGACCGACAAGAACCATAAATGCGTCGTTTATGGAAGTGCACGGATTTGCCTGTAAACAGTCATGCATTTCGAGCATGTGCGTAGGTTTTCCTGTATAAAGTCACGCATTTTGAGCATGTGTGTGGGTTTGACTGATAAATTCGCACATTCTAAGCATGTGCACATGCTCCCTTTAGTGAATTTGGGCACTTCAATTTTTTACCCAATTGTATAGTTTTTGCCTTTTGGAAATGCATTTTTGAAGCTGTGGGTGAACTAATAGGTGTTTGGAGATGCTATATTTCTATAACCATTTGCGGACAAAATTTCAGTGATAACACCTGGTACCAACAACCCTCCACTTTCTTGTATTTTTTTCTTACCTCCCCCATCCAACAAAATCGAACCACCTTTTGTTTTCTTGATTTGTGTTTTTTAACGTGGTTGCTCCTTGCTCTCTAAGCATGCCACTTTACGTTTCACATCCTGGTTGAGTTTGAATATTTTAACTCTGGAAAATTAAGCAAATTTGCGAAGATTGAATTTTGGTTTTTGGACGAGTTAATGTAAACTCTTCCGGTGTACAAAAGAAGAGTTACCCCAAAATTCTCCAGTGTACACCAGAGGAGTTACCTCCAATCTCTCCGATAAGTTTTTATGATACAAACGGGAAGTTAGGACCATGGCTAAGAACATACCAATTATTAACACATACTCCTTCACATGAAAATGGCTTCAAGGTGGAAACTATGAGTGATAAAAGGAATCAATACATCAAGAATGCTGAAAATACAAGTTGTTACGCATTTCTCTGGTGTTGCTCCACTTCTAGTGAGCATCCATAGCCACAAAGGAGTCACTCTGGTGACACAAGACTTGCTCCGCTACCAAAGAGAATCCATAGCCTGGGTGGAGATGCTTGCATGTCCCATGTGATATAGAATTCCTTTCCCCATGTCTTTACCTTTTAAAATTTAATTATCTTATGCTCAGAAAGAGGTGGATGGGGGAATTCCAATTTCCCTTTAGAGGCACTAGGGATGAAACATGTGATGGTGATATTTTCCAACCTAATTATAGATGAGTGAACTCCCCAAGTAAAGTTGTTTGGATTACTACAAATGTATCTTCCAAAACCATTTCTTATTAGTTCATGCAATACCAAAAATATGTTCTTGGGTCGAGCCCTTGGTTCCTTACTTTGTCACAATTTTAAATGTACAATGCTCATGTACTGATGAAATTTGTTCCACTACTAGATATGACTTGGATTGATGCATGGAAAATCTACATAGTTAGGGACATGCAAAGTTTCGAAGCCAAATCATAAACTTACTAGGATGTTGTACCAAATGTGTTACAATTTTAGAGGCATGTCAAGGACCAAACTATCAAGAATTTGAGAAACTCAAAGTGATAGTTATTTAGAGGGAAAAGTAAAAGATTGAAAATCAAATAGACCAGAAAACGTTGAATCTTTGTAAAAAAAAATGAAAATCAAAGTAAAAATAGGAAAAAAATAAAACAAAGAAAAACCTTTTATTAATATACAAGGAGGGAGCTGCCACAGAGGCTCGTTGATTTAATGTTTCAGGATTTGTCCATTAATGGGGAGGATATCAATATCCCCTCCGAGATTTTGTAACTGGTAATTTCCTTGGACAATTTTCTCTTTAATAATGAAAGGTCCAAGCCACAATTGTTGGATTTTTGGATGTTTTCCTTTATCCTCATGCAACTTGTCCCATTTGAGAACTAGATCACCAACTTGGAAATCTTTCTCACTAGCAGATTTTTTATCAAAATAGCACTTAATGGTTTCTTGATGGGATTCAAACTTGGTTTTTGACTTGGCATGATTCTCTTCTAGATTTAGTAAAGTATCGATGCATCGTTGGATGATGTTAAATTCTCTCCCACGAAATTGTTGGGTGAGCTGTAGGGAAGGAAGGTAAATATTTGAAGGTAAAATAGCTTCTCTCCTGTAGACAAGAAAATATGGAGAAGCTCCTATAGAGGATTTAGGGGTGACACAATCATCCCATAGGGAATTGGTAGGGCGTTATGCCAATTTATTTGGTGATCGACTACAGTTCGCTTAAGGATTTAGATAAGGCTCTTGTTTGTGGATTCATCCAAGCCATTTCCTTGAGGGTAATAGTTGGCTACGTATTTCAAAGTAATACCCTTTTCCAAAAAAAGTCCAACAATTTAAATGATGAAAATTATGTTGCATTATCAAACACGAGATTTAGGCATCCCAAACCTAGTGATAACGTGTTGTTCAAGGAAATTCATTATCGTTTCATCATTGTCGTTTCTTAATGGTATTGCTTCAGTTCAATTCCTAAAATAATAGGTAGCGGTTAGGATATACTTGTGATTCATGGATGAATGAGGGTTGATCTCACCGATGATATCTAACCCACATTGTTCAAATGGTTCTTTAATAACACCAGGATGGAGTGGAACAACAACATTATACTCTCTTTGAGTATATTTTCGGCAAGATTCACAGATTCACGAATGTTCATGAGTATCTTTGAATAATGTCAGCCAATAATATACATCTCTAGATATATTATGAGTTGTTGTATCTCTTGAGAAACGGATTCGTGCTGACCCATCATGCATATCCTTGAGGACTTTATCAACATATTGTTTTTCAAGGCATCAAAGTAGCACTCCATCATATTTTTTTCGAAACAAGATGCCATGAACTAGTTTCTATTGTAAAGATTTCAATATTACCACTCTCTTTTCCTTGGCATTGAGGTTTTATGGATTTGTATTGATCCAGAAGGATCTAGAGAACATGCCAAAATTTTCATAGGTGTCCCAGGAGGCTCAAAATGGCCTCAACAAATGAGAAAGGGAAAAATTTCAAAGTCCTCAAAACTCATCAAAATTGGCATCATCACAAAGAGTGTGTCACAATATTTCCAACAACGTAAATGGTTCATCAAACGAAGTTATAGATCGAAATATATTCACAGTCAAAGTTTTGGTCAACCTAGCCCAGTCAGCAGGGATGAGTCAGCATCCGTACTGCTGACATCAGCATCAGTATGGATGACATCATCATATGTACAAGGTACGTGGCACAATAATATATCGAAACATGTCATGATGATGTCATCATGATGACATGGCAGCGCCAGAGGCTTCCATGTGTCACTCATTTTTGGCATTTTTAGGTCGACATGTGGACCAATGAGAAAGTTCCATGTGGTGGTCCATACAGTGACGTGAAAAGGAATACAGGATGTGGAAGACACATGGCATCTGTATATCCACATGGTAGGTGACATGGCATCCTTACAGGACATGGCAAGTTACGTGGCAGTAACGCCAGCATGTTGACTTGACCCAATGATAGCGTGCCATGTGGCATGTTTATTTGGCACTTTGGGCCACCAAAAGGGCCAATGAAAATGTGACACATGGCATCCTTAGGTGATTCCAAGTGGCACCACCCAGGATATTCCACGTGGCCTACTGATAGTGTGACAAGTGGAAGGTACAATCAGTATCTTGGTAGACAAGTGGGCCAATGGATGGCCACCATGTGGCCCAGTCATGGGCTGCCACGTGGCAGCAGGAAAATGCCCAATGAGGGCCAGTAACCGAAATTTTAAAATTAAAAATGGGGTTGGCCAACGGCCAACCCTAGTCCATTAAACTTGGTAGCACATCCACCAAAGTTAGTGGCATAATCCCGCTATATCCGGTCTAAGCCTATCCGGTGGACTTCAAAATTGGTGGAGGTTACTCCAAGATGGCAGAAGATTGGTGTAGTTTTAAATTTGGTAATGGTTGTAATAGTGTGCCAAAAAGGGATGCCTGTGGGTTTGACCCCGAGACCTCCCCCAGCAAAAATTCCTTAATATAACATCCACCAACCACTTGGGCTAACGGTCTTGTTGGTAAGTCCGCTCAAGTTGTTTATTAAAGCATGCATGTTATGAATGCACAGGATGGAGGAGAAGCGCACCCAGTATGTATGAGGCCGTACAATGACATAGATTTCGATGCAATTAAATGTATTAATTGTAGAGTTGCATGCAGATCGAGGTAGAGGTCCAAAGGAGGCCTGAAGTTGACAGTTTCCAATGGGGACGATTTGACAGTCAAATTTATGTTATTTGAAGACATGAATCCAATAGCGATGTCTGTTTTGACAACATAGACTCTGATCAACAGGATAAATTCTGGAAGAGCGAATGTAAGCATGCTTTTTAATTTGTTGTTTTCTCATTTAATTTTGCAGCATAGTATGCTTGATACAGGTATGAAGGAGCATGGAGAGGTTGCAGCAAGGCAGCAAGACCAACTTATTCCTTCTATTTCTTTCTTTCTTCTCTTCTTACACATAACCAAATCAGTTACATGTGAAAGAGACTTTATGGCACTTGGATGATAAGTGGCCAATGAAGCAGTCAAGAATCTCGTAGTTTCGAGATCTGTGTATGGGCTTCCTATATGCTTGGATATGTGCAGCATATCTAAGGCATTCTATGGCTCCATGATTATGGGGATCATTTCTTATTCTTCCTATTTTTATGTATTGAGTATGTGGGAATGTTGTCCATGTCAGCATCATGGATGCCTTGTGAGCATGAGAACTTGTGAAGCTTGTAAACATTCATGATCACATGACGATATCTTGTTTCCATCACCGAAGAGGGACTTTGGCCTTACAACTTGTAAAGGAGAGACATCATTACAGTGAGGAGAATAAAGAGGGAAAGATTTGGAGAAAGACCCGGAGACGTAGCCCATGTTAGGTGAACTATGTTATCAAGGGAAGTGTCATATATATTATGTGTATTATGTTCTTATGTTTCTTTCCATGAATCTTTGCACATAGATTATTAAATTCAAGCATGACATATAACACATAAGGAAGATAAGAGAGATTTTAATTCAATTTGGATTCAAGTCTATAAAGACTTCAACCACACATTTAATTGCAATCCGCTCAAGTAAAACAATCTATAACTGACCCTTTGGAGGAGTGGCATGATCAAAAAATTATTGAAAACTAATCACCCTTGGGTTCAAATCAAGTGGTATCAGAGCAGGGTTGATACCGGTTGCAGGTGTTGAAGCTGAGAATGCTAATATTGTGAAAACAGTTGTGGTTCGATGAGCTTCAATAGCTCAACCAAATCCTTCAAGAAGAGAATGTTGGATTGAAGACATTGTTGCATGTTGCAGAGGAGGAGAACCAAAGGTTGCAAGAGCAGTTGCAAGCCATGAAGGTGTAGACAGGGGAAGGCTCTACAAATGAGATGGTGATAAGACCATTTTGTGACCATGGAAACGTCACCAGTTATGGATTCAAGCATGACAATGAAAATCCATGCACACTTTTTCAAGAAAGAGAAGATGACATCCAGGCATCCATAAATCAAGGAGGATTCCTAGAAGAATCATCCACTGATCCTTCTCACTAGGAACAACTAGACACACCTCAAGAAGAAGAGAAAGAGACCCAACTTAGGATGGAGGTAAATAAACCATGTTTAGTTCCTTTCTTGATTAGTGTTAATGACTCTTTTAAAGTCCTTGAACATCATACTTCATGCATTGATTTAAATTTGATGGGAAAGATGGGATACGAAGGAGGAGGCTTTGGAGCCAATGGCCAAGGTATTGTGGATCCCATGGAGGAAGTGGTTTGGCCTTGATATGTTGGGATAGGTTATGTCCCAAATGATGTTGGATAAAGATCCAAAACCATTCGGAAAGAAGACTACAGGACAATCGATGAGACTCTAGAAGTCAACAATTCATCAAGAGATGAAACTAATACAGTGCAGGTTGAGAGCATAGCTTCTCATGATCGAGGATTTGAGACATCTCTAGGGAGATATGAGCATCACAATGAAATAGCTGAGACCAAATATTCTTGCCAGTCTGAATCCAGAGACAAATCATTGAGGTATAAGAAATCTTGAAACTCTAAAATTCCATTTGATTATAAGCATGTTAATAATATACAATAGATCTTGTGGCATCAAATACCATGCACTTTTTGTGGATTGAATAACCACATAGTGTCCCAGTGTTGGAAGAGAAAATCCTTGTACTTAAAGGTTATGGAAACCAGGAAAAAGACATGGATAGAAGATCACTCTCCACACATAGAAAGGAGCAAGGGATATACACCTTTGAAGGAGAAAGGATACTACAGCCATTGTAGAAGAGATGGACATAATGAGGCCACTTGTTGGTCCTTGCATCTAGATCTACGTCCAAAGAGGAACAAGAAGACTAGGCAGACACCTCCGAGGGGTAAATTCAATTAGGAAGTGTTGCAGGGAAATTCGCCACCAAGAGGAAACCAATTACCAGAGAAAGGACAACTTGGTAAAGAGGACCTATTCAACGTAATGATTGAATGGATGGAGAAAATCCTTGAGTTAATCAAGAGTGGCCATATTTGTAAATCACATGTTGCGATTCAGACCCCATAGAAGGGCATTGTGTAAAAGTGATAATTGTTTGATATCACTTCTTTTCTTACACGTGTTGATATTTTTAGGCCTTGTGAGGTAGTTTGGGTATGGGTTTTATTTTGTAATTCCAATGGACATGAAACTTATAATGTAAATACTTTTGGGGAACAAAATTCCTTTCAGTTGGGAGGCATGATCTGGGAGGATCTAGAGAAAATCTCAGAATTTTTAGAGGTGTCCTAAGAGGCTCAGAATGGACTCGAAAAATGAGAAAGGGAAAAAATTAAAAGTCCTCAAAACTCATCTAACTTGACAACATCGCGAAGAGTGTTTCGCAAGATTTCCAACGATGTAAACAGTTCATCAAACAGAGTTAAGGATCGAAAAATATTCATAGTCAAAGCTTTGGTCAACCTAGCCTAGTCAACAGGGATAAGTCAACATCTATATTGTTGACGTTAGCATCAGTACGGATGCCATTATTGTATGTACAGGGTACGTGGCACAATTAGAGATCGACACATGTCATGATGACATTGCAGCACCAGAGGCTACCATGTGTCACTCATTTTTGGCATTTTTTGGTCGACATGTGGACCAATGAGAAAATGCCATGAGGCATTCCGTACAGCCACATGTCAAGCCATATAGGACGTGGAAAACACATGGAATCCATACAATCGTATGGAAGGTGATATGGAATCCTTACAGGACATGGAAAGTGACATGGCAGGCATAGTGGCAGTGATGTCAGCATGTTGGTGTGGCCCAATAACAATGTGCCATGTGGCAATCTTATTTGGCACTTTGGGCCACCAAAAGGGACAATGAAAATGTGACACATGGAACCCTTAGGTGATGCCACATGGCATCACCCAAGATACACCATGTGGCCTATTGACAATGTGCCAAGTGGCAAGTATAGTCAACATCTTGGTAGACAAGTGGGCCAATGGATGGTCGCCATGTGGACAAGTCATGGGTTGTCATGTAGTAGTGGGAAAATTCCTAATGAGGGCCAGTAACTGAAATTTTAAAGTTAAAAATGGGGCTGGCCGACGGCCAACCCCAGTTTTCCAAACTTGGCAGTAGATCCACTAAAGTTGGTGGAATAACCCTGCTATATCCGGTCTAAGCCTATCATGCGGACTCCAAAACTGGTAGAGGTTACTCCAATATGGTGGAAGATTGGCAGAGTTTTAAACTTGGTAATGGTTATAATAGCGCGCCAAAAATGGAGTACCATGGGTTTGACCGTGAGACCTCCCCCAACAACAATGCCTTAATATAAAATCCACCAACCACTTTGGCTAACGCTCTTGTTGGTAAGTCCTCCCAAGCTTTTTATTAAAAGGTGCATGTTACCAATGCATGGGACAGAGGAGAAGCGTGCCTAATTTGTATGAGGTTGTATGAAAACATGGATTTCGATGCAGTTTAGTGTATTAATTGCAATTTTGCATGTGGATCGAGGTAGAGGTCCAGAGGAGGCCTGAAGTTGACAGAGTCTGATGGGGACAATTTGATAGTCAAATTTATGCTATTCGACGATGCGAATCCAGTGGCAAAGTTTTTGTTTGGTAGCAGAGACTCCTATCAGTAGGATAAATTATTGAACAACCAATGTAAGCATGTTTTTTAATTTGTTGTTTTCTCATTGAATGTTGCAGCATAGTATGCTTGATACAGGTCTGAAGGAGCATGGAGAGGCTGCAGCGAGGCAGAAGACCAACTTATTCCTTCTATTTCTTCTTTTCTTCTCTTCTTACACATGATCGAATCAACTACATGTGAAAGAGACTTTATGTCACTTGGATGATAAGTGGCCAACGAAGCAGTCATGAATCTCGTAGTTTCAGGATCTATGTATGGGATAAATATATGCTTGGATCTGAGTAGCATATCTAAGGCATTCTATGGCTCCATGATGATGGGTGCCATTTCTTATTCTTCGTATTTTTTTGTATTGAGTATGTGGGAATGATTTCCATGTCAGCATCATGGATGCCTCATGAGCATGAGAACTTGTGAAGCTTGTAAACATTCTTGATCACATTACGTTCTCTTGTTGTCGTCACCAAAGAGGGACTTTGGCCTTACAACTTGTAAAGGAGAGACATCATTACAACAAGGAGAATAAAGCGGTCAAGCTTTGGAGCAAGACTTGGAGACGTGGCCCACATTGGGTGAACTCCGTTATCAAGGGAAGTGTCATATATCTTATGTGTATTATGTTCTTATGTTTCTTTTCATGAATTTCCGCACATATATTATTAAATGAAAGAATGACATATAACACATAAGGAAGCTAAGAGAGAATTTAATTCAATTTGTATTCAAGTCTATAAAAAATTCAAACATACCTTTAATTGCAATCCAATCAAGTAAAATGATCTGTAACTAACCCTTTGGAGGAGTGACAGGATCAAACAATTACTAGAAGCTAATCATCCCCAGGTTCAGATCACGTATTATGTTGAAGATAATACTTGAGATGATTATAGTATGATTCCTCAATAACTGAAATGTTGGGAACCTATTGTGTGCACATAGTTGGCTCCTCTTGCCAACCATCTTCTTCTTGATTTTCAACATCTACGATTTCGATCACTATTTTGCAGAGGCCTTGGCCTTTGACAATGTTTACTGATTTAAATTACAGGTAGTATTCTTGCAGGGTTTTCATCTAGTTACCTCTTTTATTTCCTAGATCTCTTTGTATAAAGAGAGACCCGACCTTCAGGTGAGGAATGATCACTTTTGTGTGGTTCTTCAAAATATATTGCTTGAACTATTTAATTTTTTTGTGGAAAATGAAATATTTCTTATCCATTGGTGGGTAATCCAATTCAGTGCCCTATAACCCAGTGCTCATGAAGGATATGGGGAATTCATTCCCTTACTCATTATTTTGTGTGAGCACTTCTGCAAGGGAATGATCCGACATGAAGGTATACAACAAAAATTCCTTGGTGAAATCTAGTCTCTATAGGGATGGTGTAGCTTATATTGTGGCCTTGATTTTCTCGAAATCCTCCTCAACGAATATCCACTTGAACTAATCATCCTTATTTATCATTCATTGAAAGTGTTTCACAATTTCACCAAATTTTGGAATGAATCTTCTTACAAAATTGATCCTACTAAAAAAGGACTGCATGGAATTCTTGTTGTGTGGTGATGGTATCTACATGATAGATTTAGTTCTTTCTAGGTCTACCGAAATCCCATCTTTAGAAATAACATGACCCAATAAAATACATTCTGAAATAGAAAAAAGGTTTTCTTGGTATTTAAAGAGATACCATACTTCCTGGAATGTTCAAATATATTCTTCAGATGCTTTGGGTGATCATCTCTCTTCTTTGAATAAATAGTCCCATCATCAAGCTAGATCACCGCAATTTGACCAATTAGACATTTAAAAGTGATGTCCATTGCCCTTTGAAATGTAGCGCCAACATTAATTAGACCAAATGGAATCATACGGTATGCGTATGTCCCCCACTTTGTCTTGAATGTAATTTTTAACCAGTTTGGTTCTGCTACAAGAACATAGTTATATCTTGAAAACCCATCCAATAGAGAGAACATTTCAAATCCAGAGATAAGTTGTAGGATATGTTCCATGGCGGGGACTAGGTAGCTATCTTTGTTACTATCTTGGTTCAAATTTTGGAAATCTATACATATCCTAATTTCTCCCATATTTTTCCTCACGGGAACCATATTCGACAACCAAGTTGAATGACAAACCTTGAATATAATTTGGGAATCCAATAGCTTCCTTAATTCATTTTGAATGAGTGGTTCAAGGGTTTGATGAATCTTTCTCAACTTTTGTTGGAATGGATTGACACCTTCTTTAATTAGAATTACATGTTGAATTATCTAGGTTTCATAAGTATTCAAATCATCATTATCCCATGAAAATACATCACAATACATCTTAAACAATTGTGTAAATGTATGCTTTTCAGCATATGAACAGAAGGTTCCCAAGTTTACGTACTTGGGTTGTTCAGGGATCCCAAGGTTGACTAGAGAATGCATCATGGTTGAACTATTAGTCTTTGTATTTGCATGCCTTTTGAACTTGGTATATAAGTTGAGCATGTTTTCAAGTGATAACATGTTCTTTGGGATTTGATTCGTTCTAATTTTGTTTACCTCATCCCAATATCTTTGAAGATCTTGGTTGAGATTCATCGTCTATTACATATTCTTGGAAAACATCTCAGCTGGTAAGGAAGTTGATTATATGAGTATCATTATTTAATACCCTCCATATTATGAATTTATCTAGTATGGAAGGATTGAACATGATTTCAACATAAAAACCATCGTTAATAGGTGTATATTTAGAGGTTGTGTTTTCCAAGATGTTTGTGGCAACACTTTGGAAATGACATATAGATTCAATATTAAAATATTCGAAAGAATAAAGTAAATTCCATACCTCTTGTTGGTAACCTCTCAAGTGTGGGGAAAGATCATTAATGGTGTTTATTACATATCTGACGATTATCTCTAAATCACCAAACACCTGTACGCATCTTACCTTAATTTTGATGGCTTTCTTTAAACCTTGGACCAAGGATTCATATTTCACGGTGTTATTGGTGCATTCAAATTCCATGTAGAAGGATATGAGAGTTTTATGTTGATGTGGATCGATGATGATACATCCTCCCCAACTCCATATTGATATTTGGATCCATAAAAAGTAGTCCAAATGTCAGTATATACAAATTAATTAATGATATAATAATCCAATTTTTTTAATACTCTACACACATTATCATCAGTTTGATTCCACATAAGGAGTTCAAATTGGGTGTCTATTTTAAATTCATATGGTTTTTCTTCATAACAACCATGGTCAATCTCCGAGAAATAGTTACCCAAAATATAATGTGCAAAGTTTATGCATTCACTTTTACCTTTTAATCCAGTCACTATATGTTTCATATAAGATTCAATGTTTACACAAATTTGATTGGGTTTACCTTTGTATGGCAGTCGTAGGTGGGACCAATATGTAGAAAACTATCCTTGGAGTATGGATGACCAATCCATGCTTAACAACAAATCGTAATTGTCTGGGATGTCAACAACAACAATATCAATCACCTGACGAACCCTTGGGTCAGAGGCTGGTACAATTTGTACATATTTTAGGTCTCCTCTGACTTTTATATCTTAGTTGTCTAATTGTATAATCCTTGTGGTAGTTAATTGTGGGATAGTGTTTATCCTTTGACATGTCGAATAGGGCATGATGTTGGAAGAAGCGCTAAAATATACCAAACAATATTGTACATTGAAATTAAAAAAAAATTACACAAGGAGGAAAGGAGGAATCTAGGATGTTGAATAAGCACCTATGCTTGTTGCATTGATGGAATACTTGATTTCAACTGTATGGATTTCCTTTGTTTCTGCAATTTTGGAAATGTTGTCAATTTTAGTATTATTTTTCTTCTAAGAGTTGTTGGCATTGAAAGTATCAATAAGGAGATCACGTAGTTGTGGAAATGTGCAGATGTCATACATGGAAATCTTGACCTTATTTTTCATGATGTATTCAATAACACTATATTCTAAATCATGCATTTATGGTTTGTTTGTTATTGTGTTTGGCTATGGATTTGTAGCTTTGTTATTGGTT
>JASDQU010191911.1:0-20051 GCA_032191745.1 Picea mariana
TGTCAATTAAACTCTCACGATCCAAGGAATCGTTCAATATAAAAAATCATTTCGAGTGAAGGCTGGAACGAATATGAGGTTTACAACTAACACAACGTTAATACAATCCCTTGGTCAATGCAAGGATGTGTGGGAGAGAATACAATGAATAACTTGAGTGAAGGAGGCTCTACGCCTACTTTGATACCTCTAATTCATCATTAATAACTAATTTAAAATGATGGAATTATTATCTCTCCGAAGTATCAATTCTCCTGGTCATTTTACAATTGTTGTAACAGTGGAAAGTATTATGGAGATTAATAAGGATATGGATCGTTTGCAAATCCGCATGGCTGTAAGGAAGAGGTTGCCTCTGTTAAATCCGCTCTAAGTTTGCACGCAGAAAGTGACCCAATAGAAATCGGGTTCCCGGTTTGATCTTATTATTTTTTTAAATGACTATATCTAATTCATATAACTCTAAGTGACAACGTGTGAATCTATAGTGTTGAGGTATCAATAATCAACTAAACCGACATCAGCAGTAGATTTAAGTGGAGAAAGTTTTTATATTCAAAAACAAATAATCGTTGAATTAGTGCAGAGTGAAATGAGAGAAGTTCACAAGTTCACATACAATTTTCCACCTGCATTACGTCTGCATGACAAGAAATGAAGTATACTCAATACCAATTGCAATATATATATTCCTTAACAATAATAATCAAGAACGTCAATATTTAAATGATTGAATTCGTACAACCAATGTCTCTCTTCCTTCTTATGAATCCTAGTAAAAAAAATTATCATTTCATTACAACTAAGAAAAATAACAAATGAAATACCATGACCAAAGACAATTTATGTTGATAAATCTTCAAGTGGAAACTTGCGCAGACCATCTACTCTTTCCTGCCAATCCAAAGACTTCACTGGTACTTCCCAGCCAATGCTAGGGTCCTCTTCTTCCCCTTTAGCCCCCCGAGCCGGAAAGGGGCCACACACAAGAACCAAAAAAAAATAGGTCCAAGCTTGCCTCACAAGGAAGAGCTTCCACTATTTCCCAAGCTTGAAATCCCAACTCTGGCAAGTAAAACACAATCAACCAAATTTTGGCATCATAACAGTGCTACCCAAAAGTGAAATCCATTCTCCTTCTACCCCATTTCTTTTATAGTTAATTTATTATTGACAATTGTCCACATGCACAAGTAATTCAAATTTTTAATTATTTTATTAGTGATTATTCACCCACACATTTGTCTCACTCTCCCCAAGTTGCATAAGTAATTATCTTTTTTATTTTATTTTAAAAATCCATTTCCCTCACATTCCCCAATGTGTTCCTATTTTTGCTCTTAGTTGTCTCTGTGTTCCCCAATTTCTCATTTAATGAGTGTTCCCGAACTAGATCTTAGTTAGAGTTGGATTAGGAGTCTTCTTTTAGTTAGGATTTGTGGGGGATTAACACAAGATACTACTCTATGTGTACATCTATTCTCTCATGTTTTAATTTCTTTTATTTTAAAAATCTCTTTATTATTTTTATTCACACATGTGCATTTTACCCAACCTCTAATTTTTATCACTCTTTTTCCTAGAGTTTGACTTTTATCTCAATTATTTTAATTTATTTAATATTTCTATTTAGTTTCTCATTTAAACTTAGACTTAGATTTAGTCTTAAACTTAGGCTTAGACACTTGTTAGGCTTTTAGTTTATAAATACTGTTTAATTAATTCAATGTTCTAACAAGGTCTGAATATTTCATTAATTTCTCTAGGCCATCTAGATTTATTGACTCACAATTTAATTACACGACGTGCCCTTCAAGACGCACCTCTGTGCTCCAAGGGTGTCACTGACCTTTGACTGGTTTTGAAATTTTGTTCGATCCTTGGAGTCAGCACTCCATTTGGTTGACATTGTGAGAGACTAAGGGATTCTAAGAAATAACGATTCCGCCTTATTGTGTGCCCATTAGATTTCCTCATGAGCGACTATCTCAGTCTGCCCTCACGGCATCGTGTACCTCTCAAACTAGGTAGTCCTTGACCTATAGTTCAAGTCACAATGAGAGTGCTAGTTGGTCATGATAGGGATCCTGCCACACCTCTCCCTCAAATTTTTGGTTTCTATGCATGTCCCCTTTACTCCTTATGTGAGTTTTGTTAGCACTGAGAGTCACCCTCAGATTGTGGGAGGATAAGCCCAGTACCCATCAGAGTTTTTGGTGGATGTTGGTTTTATATGAGTGGATGTCAATGGACAAAACTCAATATATGAATGATGTTCAACATGGAACTGGACAAGAAATGCACAGGGAAGTGAGGGTCACATTAAATTTAGTCAGTGAATTGAGTTTAAGTGTGAGCAGAGGGAAGACTTAGTAAGAAAGGTGAACAAGACTGTTATGAGCATCAGACTTTTGAGTAGCTTGGAGAAGAAAAAATTAGACTCAACATCACTCTTGAGCTCAAGCTTCAGACACTGAAATATGTCCAAACAACACAGTCACAACAACACAATGATCAAACCTACATCACAATGCACCTACAACAACTCGATTGGATCCTCCATGCCCGAGCCATTCAGTGTAAGAGGAAAAAAGATAACAAGGGAGCTGACTAAAACTGGTCATGATACCATTGTAATCAAACCTACATTACAAAAACATCAAAACCCTCGATTGGATCCTCCATGCCCGAGTGTTTTAGCATAGTTTTTATAGAGAGATGAAAAGAAGTTGACTTCTATTAACATGAAAGTCTCAAATTTGATACATAACCAAAGAACAATTCTGGCATTAAAACATTACAAAATAGGGAGGTTTGCTCAACCAGTTGATGACCTTAACAAAATATCAAAACTACTTATTTATACTCAGAACAATCCCCGACTATCAGGAGTGTGATCTAATCACTACATTCAAAGCATTGTGTCCGAGCAATCTTCTATCAGACTGTGCATGTATCCCTATGTCAGACGTGAGCTCAGATTGACATGCCTTTTGCACGAAAATATGTCCACAAGGGTACCACGGGCTGACAGTTCAGTCCCCACGGCTGGACCTTCCATGCCTTCCAATTACTGAGTGAGTCCTTTGTTCTTGTTTTGGGACTTTGACGCCTTCAACTAGATTGGCAGCCCTTCTGCTCCCTTCTCGATCAACGATCGAGAGATACTTCAGGTCTTCGAGCTTTTACCGCCTTTGCTTCCCTTCGAAGCTCTAGATATGGCACCGCATGTCCATTTGAATCAGACAACTGAGATTTACTCCAGGCCTTCGGGCTTTGGGTGTTTTGAAAGTGAAACATGAAAAACCTCGCAGAGAAAAAACCCTCGAAGCAAAGGATATGTTGCCACGTGCTTCGGCACTTTGGCACTTCAGCCACTTCGGGACTTCAGGCGCTTCAGGCCTTCAGAACTTTGGGAGGCACTGCCGCTAATATCAATGGCTCCCTGTTGATTTTAATATCAATGGTCCACGATTGCTTCGAGAGTTCAAGCTTCGGTTCTTCAGAAGTTTTATGCACTTCTCACTTCGAAACTCCCGAAGCTCATTTCTCTGAACACTTGGATCGATTCCCACCTGCCCCCCTCAAGATCAACAACTCATGCTTACTTCTGGGTTTTTCCTCGGTGCTATACTTCATGCGACTTTAAGGTTCTGAATGTCGGTGAACTGCTGATTTGAACTGCTTTAGGAATCTCCTTCGTTGAAAGACTAAATTGCCTACTGCTTGCGCTTCAAGCCCGAAATAGACTATTCTAAAAGCTGCATTTTGAGCTCAAGGCTGATACTTGCGCAAGAAAAGGAGTGGGTCTCTTTGCGACCCTTAGATAGTGTTATGTGATAACATTTGGCTCCACAAGGGATGGCATGCTCCCTGTGAGCTGCCAAGAATACGCAGTTCCAATGCGTTAGTTGTTGGGCTATGGAGTCTAGCTCAAAACTTTCACCGAAGAAAACATGGAAATATGTACAATATTCTACTAAAAAATGAAAACAAACACATGGGCTCAAGAAGGATCTTATTTATATACAATCCTAGGCTAACTGACTTTTTACAAGGTGCCAGGTGAAAGCAAACTTCCACCATAGCCACCTAGACTGCCTGGTAATATAATTCTTCTCTTTACTGCAAATGATCCACAAAAAACTAGGGAGGTATGACAGCAGAACGAGAACATGGCTTGGAACACTGACCATACCCCCAAATGAAGATAAGGTGAATAATTTTGCAAGCTCCAATGCTTTTGGAAAACACAGCTCCATATATAGCCCCACAGGGTCACAAAATTTATAATCAGGGGAGCTCAACTGGCAAGAAATTAATTCATATTCTTCATTGTGGCTCACCTGTCGTTTGATATTCTTAGAGTGTACAGGTGGGTGGAGAATTGATGCAGGTTGGCTAATACGAAGTGATATTTTTTCGTTTACAGGTTCTGGACATGAGAAAAACTGCCCACTTAGCTCCTCCTTTACATGCTTCTCTGTGTCTATTGTGGGTCCAGGATGGCAAATTTCCACCCAATTCTTTTCCTTAATGAATAAAGGAAAAGGCTCTATAGTTTGGTCTTGGAAATATTTCATGAAACCATACTCACCTGTGAGTATCGGTGAAATAATGCCATTTGAAAATTTCAGAAAATTTGAAACATACGACTCCATGTATATGGCCACAGGATCATGAATAACATGACAGAAATATGGTTTATTTAGAGGACTAGGCTGCTCCTCTGTAAATGTATCTCTTATTGAAAATAAATGACCTCCTTTTTCTTTCGAAACCAACTCGTGATCACCAACAATTGCAATCTCTCCTTCATAAGAATGATCATAAGATAATGGTACAATAGAATTTAAAGCATTCCAACTATGATCATCCAAGAATATATAGTTATCTATGCAATTAACCACTACTTCATGCTCAAAATGTTCTGAAAACTGATCATAAGATTGATATGCATTCCTTCCCATAGAAAAATCTACAATTATTGAAGGATCTGATTCTAAATTTGAATCACACCCACTTCCTTGTTGTTGTTCCAGATCTCAATTATACTCACTGTCTTCTTGCTTGGAATCTGAAACATAATGACAGTCCTCTTGCTCAGAATCTGAAATATACTTACCGTCTCCTTGCTTATGTACATGCAATTTTTCATGATGTGTTTACATACGAACCCCCTTGATATCCTTAATGTTCTCTTCGACCTCTTCAGCATCTTCAAACATGTGTCTTAAAGATGAATATTTCCTTTCTCTCAGGAGAATGGAAAGCTATGAATGTTGAGCCATGACATAGTACACCATGGCAGCAGTCTCTGTGGGTCTGATCTCCATGGGCATACTATGATAAACACTGTAAAAAATCTTGTTGAAGACATCAAAGGATTCCTCTTCCCCTCTCCTCAAGTCATTAAAATTGAACCAGTACTGATCAAGGGACTTGTTCTCACCCCAAAACTTTAAAAACGATTTGCATAGCTCTATCCAAGAACCAATAGAACCGGCTCCCAAACATTTAAACCACACATCAACATCTCCAGACAAATATTTTGAGAACAACCTCATGGTAACATCATCATGAACAATCTCAAACTGATCAACAAAGTTCTCAAAGCCCTACAAGTGCCTCTCAGCTGTAACATGATCCTCTCCAGAAAACTGAAGAAGATACTCAAAGGAATAAAGAGGATAGGGATGCAGGTGATGTGGCAGCCTTAAAGGTTTAAACATCTTGTCTCTAATCTTATCTTGAAAACTGGTGGGCTGAATATGGGATTTAACAATAATATGGGAAGGTTCAATAGTAATAAAATAAGGTAATGAGCTCTTAGAAGACTATGGATCATTTTCAACCCCCTCAAGGCTACAAGGGTGATCAACATAAAGAGGAAATCCAATACAAATCTCACTTTTATGAATAGGCTGAGGTGAAGACACAAGATCAGCATCTACAACACAAGAAGAGGGCATGTCTTCTTCTTCCAAGGATGGATAAATAAAGGAAGGCTTATTATCATCTGAATAAATAAAGTAGATGATAATCCTCTTTATATGTAAATGGAAAGAGAGAAATGAATTGATAAAGAAAAAACAGGATTTATGAAGAAAGCTCATAAACTAATACCTGGTCTTCCCCTTCGGTATGGTCATATTTAAGTCAACAGGATCCTCCCCAGTGGAGTCTTTGATTGTGGAGTCACCAAGTGAATGTTATGTGTTCTGAATGTGTCTAGTCTTTGTTCACCGTCAAAAGGCCATATCTAATCATTGTCATTCTCCCAGGGAGATTTTCAATCTGGGGTAGTAGCTAAAGCCTTTTCGATAAAACTTTCCTTTCTTGATAATATTATCTGGGTCGACTTCAGGTGTATCCAGAGGAATTTGTGGAGTAGACCTCATGTGTTTTCCTTTCAGAGCCATGACTGAAACAATGGAGTCTCTAGGTGCAAGATGCAATCTTCAAGTCACTGATATCCGATGCACCTTCAGAATCAGAATTTCTTTGTCATTCTTACCCAGACAAATGTCTTCAATTTGTTCCCCGACAATGATGCCAAGATTGTTAACACTGAGATTCGCCCTGAGATTGTGGGAGGATAAGCCCAGTACCCATCAGAGTTTTTGGTGGATGTTGGTTTTATATGAGTGGAGGTCAATGGACAAAACTCATTATATGAATGATGTTCAACATAGAACTGTTGGTTGTGGAGCCTGATTATCTTCCTGATTCAGAGGTCTTTTACTTTCAGCTGTGTTTATACCCCATGAAGTATTTACACCCCAGAAGTATGTACACTCTTCCACGCGGGGGAGTGCAGAGGGGGGGTACCCCCTCTACAGGGTTCAGGGGGGATATCCCCCCAGCTGAGGGGTCTGGGGGCAAGCAGGCCCCCAGCGGGGGTTCGGGGGGGAAGCCCCCAAAAGAAAAATTGCCTTGTAAATATATATTGTAATTTCATTGTAAATCTAGACTGTTCATTATAAGGTCGCAGATCTAACAATAGAGATTATGTTAGGGGTTTTTTCCCTAAAAGGCAACCCTCTTTTATGAGGGAAATGTATTGCGGCTATGGTTGATGGCGAATATTGTATTCTGAGAGAGGAGACTATGAGAGAAATAAGAGGAAGTTACAACGGGTTTTGTTGTAGGTTGTATCCCTTCATTTGCTGGATAATAATAAAGGAAGGACCTGGAAATTTCTCTGGTGGACGTAGCCCACACTGGGTGAACCATGTAAATCCGTGTCTCTCTTGTATTGTGTATTTTCTGTGTTTTGTTTCTGCATTTGTTTCATTTTATTGCTCCACGGTCCTATTTTTCTAACAAGATCTGGACAAGAAATGCACAGGGAAGTGAGGACCACATTAACTTCAGCAATGAATTGAGTTTAAGTGTGAGCAGAGGGAAGACTTAGTGAGAAAGGTGAACAAGACTATTATGAGCATCAGGCTTTCAAGTAGCTTGGATAAGAAAAACTCAGACTCAAGATCACTCTTGAGCTCAAGCTTCAGACACTAAAATATGTCCAAAAAACACAGTCACAATAGTATAATGATCAAAACTACATCACAATGCAGCTACAACAACTCGAATAGATCCTCCATGCCCAAACCATTCAGTGTAAGAGGGAGAAAGATAACAAGGGAGCTTACTAAAACTGGTCACAATACCACTGTAATCAAACCTACATTACAATAGTATAACAACCCTCGACTGAGTCCTCCATGCCCGAGTGTTTTAGCACAATTTTTACAGAGAGATGAAAAGAAGTCGACTTCTATTAACATGAAAGTCTCAAATTTGATGCATAACCAGAGAAAAGTTCTAGCATCAAAACATTACAAAATAGGGAGCTCTACTTAACCAATTGACGACCTTAACAAAATATCAAAACTACTTATTTATACTCAGAACAATCCCCGACTATTAGGAGTGTGATCTGATCACTACATTCAAAGCATTGCGTCCGAGCAGTCTTCTGTCAGACTGTGCATGTATCCCTCTGTTAGACACGAGCTCAGATCAACATGGTTTTTGCAGGGAAATCTGTCCACAGGAGTACCACGGGCTGACGATTCAGTCCCCACGGCTGGACCTTCCATGCCTTCCAATTATTGAGTGAGTCCAGTCTTTTCATTTATTTACTGAACCCTCAAGATCGAGATGAGGCTTACTGCCTAGGGGGAAGCCACACACTGCTCTCGGATTGGACACTATATGAGCACGTGATTGTGGGGTCGTCAAAAGAAGTTTGAACTCACACCGCTTTTGGGCCCGCAATCCACCACCTTCTGCCACGTATCACTTTCACCAAACCACGGTTTCAATTGCGGGACCACTCAATAATTTTATCGATTGAGCAAGTTGCATCCCCACAATGTAGCATGACCATTGATCTGGACGTGATCTACGATATGGGCGCACCTGCTATATTTAGAACTACTGCCAAGCCTAACCGCCCACCAACTTTAGAATTCGCCAAACTTTTCCCTGGGGGAGGGGGACGCTACTCTTGAATTTGAACAATAACACCTCTTGGTGAATGACCTGTCACTGCTATGTTGACTTGTCATGAAAGAGAAGTGACACGTGTCACTAAGAAAGAAGTGAATGATATGCCCACAACAGCCTGGAATGAGTGTCATGTGTCACTATCGAATAGGTGCCTAGTGTCATGATCGATGAGTGTGCCACATGTCCACACTGATGACTGCCACGTATCCTCTTAAAATGACGACTGAGATCTCCTTCGGGTCTCCGAGCTCTGGGAAAGTGAAAACTCAAACTTATTTTTCCTTGAAGAAAAACATCTAGAGTTAAGGATCTGACGACGTGTGGCCTCCAGATATTGACCGTTGAGATCCCTTCATGGCTTTGGACTTTAGGGAAATCAAATCTAAAACCTCACCCTCTTCCATGCACTTTTATTCGGAGCTATAGATCTGGCGACGCACGTCTTCTTCAATCAACGCCTCTGTTCCTGTTTCGGGACTTTGACCCCTTCAACCAAATCGATGGCCCTTCTTCTCCCTTCTCTATCAACGATCAAGATATACTTCGGGTATTTGGACTTTTCCCCCCTTTTCTTTCCTCTGGAGCTCCAGATCCGGCATCGTGTGTCCATTTGAATCGAACGGCTAAGACTTACTCCAGGCCTTCGGGCTTTGGGTGTTTTGAAAGTGAAAGATGAAAAACCCCACGGAGGAAAAACCTTTGAAGTGAAGGATATGCTGCCACGTGCTTCGGTGCTTCGGGTGCTTCGGGCCTTCGGGACTTTGGGAGGCATTGCCACTAAGATCAATGGCTCCTTGTTGATTTTGAGATCAATGGTACACGATTGCTTCGGGAATTTGGGCTTCATCTCTTTGAAATTTTTATGCACTTATCACTTAGAAACTCCCAAAGCTCATTTCCCCAAACTCTTGGATCGGCTACCACTTGTCCCCCTCAATATCAACGACTCATTCTTACTTCGGGGCTTTTCCTTGGCACTATACTTCGTGCAACTTTAAGGTTCCGAATGTCGATGAGTCGTTGATCTGAACTGCTCTAGGAATCTCCATCGCTAAAAGACTAAACAACCTGTTGCTTAGGCTTCAAGCCCGAAATATACTGTTATGAAAGCTGTGTTTTGAGCTCAAGGTTGATACCTGCACAAGAAAAGGACTGGTTCTCTTTGCGACCCTTAGACAGTCTTATGTGATAACAAGTTGGATTAGCAAGCATCGTCAAGCCTACATCCACTAACAAAAACAACGTCAATAATCCATATGCATAAATCATACTATAATCAATAATATATCACATGTGCATAAAATGAAATACTCAAACAAATACAATCCACTCCTTGACTCAACCTGGAGTCCAAGGAATTCCATTCATGCCATCATCATCCATAACATGGCATGTGTCCTGCACACTTAGGAGAACTCATCAATAATATTTGTCAATACATATATATCTAAAAGTAACAATGAATCACAATACATCATAATCATATATAACTCATAATCCACACAAAATCATAATGTACCATAACTGGATCACTTGCACACAAGTGTCCTCAAATAATAAGTCAATATAAGTGTGCTCAGTAGAATGAGATGTTACACCTGTAGAAACTGTCTAATATGCTACCTCCCTGCAAAAAAGTCTATCTGGTAGAAATATGGGAAAAGAATGAGGAGATGCATAACAACCAAAAACTCTGATATAAGAGAAATTCTCTTCAATATACCAGCCTGCAATTGCTCCTAGATTCCCCATTATTTTTTCAGAAATTCTAGGAGGAGGATTACCATATAAGGCTTCATGAATTGGAATAAAAACGTTGTGGAAAATCTCATAGAAACAATCTTTTACATTTTCCTCCCACCGTTTGGAATGATAAATATGTATTGGTTCAGTGACTGTTGGGGTCCAGTTCCAATTCATCAGAGGAAATGGGGTTTTGAAACATATAGCATCCATAATATGTGTAGACATATAAAAGGAAGCATTCTCTCCTTTATATTTCTAAGCTATATAAACCTCTATTTTTTTGACCAAATTATGATACAACAACTTTCCCTAATCAAAAGTAAAACCTTTTGCAACTTCATGAATTATGGGGACCCAATCTATAGTGAAATGTGTGGGGTTTTTATTTGCATACAATCTACAAATCATCATAACTACGTACATAATGTGTGCATCACAAGAAGTTGTAGAATATATGCCATGACTATCTACTTTAATTTTTTTTTCATTTCCCCACCAAGTTTTAACTATATCATGGATAGTCTTGTCATAATCTGTAAATTCATCTTTCTCAAATTTATTCACAAATGGTGCATTGTAAACATATTTGGGATTACTAGACAATTTGTATATTACTTGGATGTGTTAAGGTCATAATGAGCCAACAATAGGCATCTGATGGTTGTAGATGGTTTTGTTCAGTATATCCACATGGTCCAAATCCCAGTGTATCATGTCCGTATAGGGAAACAATGCTTTCCTTGTTGCGAATTTATGAGCTCTGACTTGGCACCTCCTTAAGCTTATTTATATTTGACACATATTCTCCCTCGCTTGATTCATTAGAAGGGATGGATTTCTCATCTTCCAAGATTTTATAAACTCGTGCCCATGATTTGATGTTGTTTGTTAGGTGAGCGGTAGTATCTGAATAAATATTTGAATTTGGGTTCGACTCTTCTATAGATGGATCTTGTCTTCTTATTGCTTTGCGTGGTGCCATGATTTTCTGTCTACAATATTATCCCTTGTAAGAAATAAAATTTATGAATATGAATGCAGAGATGAGATAAAATTCTAGATGCGAATGTAAAAATTACTCAAAGCTCAAATCTTTATCAAATAAAAATACAAGACACTAATTAATTCTAGATTCAATCACTAATTAATTCGAAACATAGGGTAATCAAGCTAAAGCTGGTGATATTATTACCTGATGACATCAAACTTTATTCAAATATTTTACACTAATCATGTTTAATTTACCTTAATAATCGTGATTAGCGAATGTAGGTATTTCATCACTTCGGCATTCAAGGATTTGAATATGGAATATTAAAGATATCCCAAAGGCCAAAGTCATGGAGTGATTAATTAACTTTAAATTAATATTTACTTTAGTTAATCGTTGCTTTTCCCTTTTAAGCCTTAAATTCTTTGGAACTTCGAGACTCCAAAGCTTCACGACTTCGAGGTTATTGCAATAGAAATGTTAAAGTTATCCTAAAGGAAAAAGTTGCGAAGTAATTACTTATCATTAATTGTGCCTAATAAATCATGTCTTAACCTTTAATCTCTGATGCTTTGGTACTTCCACACTATGACACTTCGTGGATTCATTGATAATATGATATCTCGGAGGACAATCTCCCAAAGTGACATGGCAGGATGACGTCACATATGATGACATGTCATGAGAACATGATTGACATGTGTCACACTGAAGCATGCAAATTATGTTTCCAAAAACGCCCAAAATAAGTGCCACGTGTCTCCACATGTAAAGAATGTCAGGTGCCATAGGACACATCAGCCAAGTACTTTATAAAACAATATTTTGGAACTTCAGGACTCCAGGGTTAAGAGGACATTTAAACATTTGAGCTTAGAGCGCCGAAGTGCGAAGTCCCGAAGTGGAACTTCAAATGGGAATTACACTTTTGATTAATCCTTTCCCAGCTTTATATCTCCGAAATCCTACGAATCGTTGATATTGATAAGCATCAAGTTTAACGACTAAGGATTGATCTGCCTTGTCAAAACATAAATATAAATATATATATATATATATATATATATATATATATATTAGTGTATAAAATAGTAATTCCAAAGCTAAAATTTTATTTATAAATGGCAAAACATTAGGAACAAATTAAAAATAATTCAAAATTTGAATTTTTATTCGAAATTTTGATTTATGTTCTAACATAGGCTCCAACTGGGAACAATAGACCTAGTGCCTTTATTGGGTAAATGGAGTCATTATTTCTTTTTATTGAACTAAATATTTTCTTTCCTTTAGAGATTTAATCCTATATAGAAGTAACAAAAATAACCATATCTAGAAATTTAGAACACACTTAGTGATAAATCTCAAGTCAAGATAATAAGAATTTTCTTTCTTAAAATTTACTCAAGAATTATCCAAGACAATCAAATTTAATTTAATTATAATATCATACTTTTACTGACTAAGTTTTATCTCAAGGTTATAAAG
Source organism: Picea mariana (assembly GCA_032191745.1). Lineage (NCBI taxonomy): Eukaryota > Viridiplantae > Streptophyta > Pinopsida > Pinales > Pinaceae > Picea > Picea mariana. The sequence goes on from JASDQU010191911.1 coordinate 12,743, forward strand.
ATATTATGTGGATTTCATTAGGGAAACCTAATTGGATCAGGACATAAGTATAATTGAAAAACAACTAAATAACATAGTATATGATGAACATATGTAAGACAACCTTACAGATGTCATAGATATTTCTTCATTGCCAACAAGCCTATTCAGTACCCTGGTGAAGTTATCTATATCCGCCTAAATTTAATTTCCTTTCACCACTTCAAAAACATGCTTTCATTTGATTGAGATGAGAGCAATCATTGCATGAATTTCCTTTCATTATCTCTATTTGGACAATATGGGGGTAGTCATTTTATGAATTTTATTTCACCATGTCTTATTTAAGTTTATTACTTTTAAGTGGGGGAAATCAATGTATCTAAAATACAAGGGATGACATCCGTTTTTTATATAATATAAAATTGGTCCATCTACACTTTTAAGAATACTCTGAGATTAGTTTTCTTTCAATTCTAGGTATACCTTCACCTATAGTTAAATTATATTTGGAAATAATTTATTTGTTAAGGATGAACCTTGAGCAAACCATCAACTATAATCTAATATTAAAGAAAAATTTACTAAGATTATCCTAGATATACCTTTCAATTATAATCAAGAAATGAAGAAGATATTTTCTAGGCTTGTTAAAATAGCATGCTTTAATTTTCTAATATTGGCCAAGTTTATCATTTCTATAAATATTAATATGATTAAATAATAATGAAAACTTTATTTTTTAGTAACACTAAAGTTATTGGTGATAGGTGTAGGAGAATTTTCCATTAGCTTTGATGGACGAAAGATACTTCACACAATTTTCTTTGTCAAATCCGGACTCCCACTTCAATTTATCCCGCAACAATATTCCTATGTTTCAGCATATTCCATATTATTTTCATCTTTGTTTCATACCATTGATGATCATAGAACCAATGAAAATTACTTTACATATCTCCTCTTCACTACCTCTCCAGCCTTCTCATTCAATAATGAGGTTATCTTTCAATTCATGGAAATTATCCCTCACATCTGTTATGAAAAGGTCTTACGTACTTAACGAGATAGTAAGGAGAGAAAAGAGAAGTATTTATCATATATCCCTTAGAGTTTTAGGAAGAATTAATCATGTTCATCACCTTATTCCAGAGAATCGAATAGAAAGGAGAAAAATGAGTTGCAACCGTGATGACTGTGAGTGCTTCAACTGTGCAATTCATACTCTTCAGGAATAGGTTTGGGAGAAGACAAAAACAATCCAAGAGCTCCCAAATTTGAATGATCAGCTTCACCAAAAACTCCATTCATAGGAATTGAGACATCATGAGGAATTAGCAATGATAATGAGAGTTGTAAGTCAGAATATTGTGTGTTTAAGCTCCCATCACCAACAGTTAAGACAATTGCAAAGGAAACAACCACCAATTTTTGTTCTTACAAACTATGTTGAGTCCAAAGATTCAATAGAATCATCCCCCTTTCCCAAGAATCATTCTCCCCCAGCTGATCTCATTCTAGGTCATGAAGCAAAAAATCAGAACATTGGAAAGCTTCAACAATTGGAGCTCCCAGTGAAAGCAAAATTTCATCATTTGGACAATCCAATGAAAGCAGTGGAAAAAAAGCATATAAAAGATACAATCTTCATTAGTATCCAATGATAGTTTACCATGTTATTTTTTTCTTTGTTTCTTGTAGCTATGAAAAATGACAAACCTGTGAAGGATTAAGATGCAGAGATGTAGGAAGTTACTATAAAAAAAATTCAAGTTTTGAACTTAGAATCTCTGTAATTTTGTATCCAAAAATGTAATGATTTTTCAGAGCTCTACTCTCTCTAATGAAATCTTCAACTACTTCTATCAAAAAAAAGTACTGTTTTATTTTCTGAAAAGTAGAAGATGATTCATGATTCAAAAAGAAATTATTTTCCTTTTTAATTTTCTGAAAAATAAAAAACAATCATTCTCTGAAAAATATTTAAATAAACCTTTTCAGTAATAAAAAACACTTAAATATCCTCAATTGGATTGTATATCATAAACTATGAGTTCTTAAACCAATCAAGGATTTAAAAGGGAAATGAAATGTAAATTCCAATGTAAATCCAATCCACACCAGTATATATAATGGAAAACTAAAACTAAAAATTTCCAACTAAACTACTCCATAAAATGCTTTAAATATCTCCCATTGATAGGGGCATCAATAATCTCTCCATTTAAATTTTCGAGAGAAAAGGAATTTCTCCATTTGACTGCTGCAATCTTGAAAGGATGAAACAAAAGATGATCAAATTTTCAATGTTTTCTAGCATCTTCTTTTCTAGCTTCCCACTTTAGAACCAAGTCTCTAGGAAGAAATTCTCTATCTTTGACTTTCTTATCGAAGATAGCCTTCATTTTTTCTTGATAATTTTGAAGTTTTTCACCAAATTATTTCATGTTTTGTTGGACCTCAATTATTTGATTGGTCCTTCTCATCAAATAATTTGGTTCTTCATTAGCATCCTGCCATAATTTCATCACACGAAGAGAAATATTAATAGGTAGAATAACATGCGTGCCATAAACTAATTGAAAAAGTGACATACCTATTGATTTCTTGGTGTCGATTCTATTTTTCCATAGAGCATATTTTAAATGTATATGTCAAGCTTTTTTATTTTCTATCATAACTTTCTTAATTTTTCTCATTAAACTTTTATTAGAAGATTTTGCTAGTCCATTCCCTTGAGGATAATAAGTTGTAGAATGACCCAAAATAATATTATATTTCTGAAAAACGTTTATCATAACAACAAATTTAAAAGGTTTTGCATTATCTGTGATTATTTTTCTTGGACAACCAAATCTTGCTAAAATATTTTCTTCCAAGAAGTTTATTACCACCAAGTTTGTAGCATTCCGGGTTGGAATAGCTTCTACCCACTTTCAAAAATAATCAGTGACAGTTAAAATCCATTTGTGTTGGGCACTATATTGGGGGTGAATATCTCTAATGAAATCTAGGCCCCATTGTTGGAAAGGAGATTCAACTTTGACAAGGACTAAAGGTAAGGTAGGAAGGTTTTTCCTTCTAGAAAAAAGTTGGCATTGTCTACAAGCTCTAACCCTTGCACTTACATCAGTGAACAATTTTGGCCAATAATAGCATGCCCTTAGGATTTTGTAAGTTGTTTCTCTCCAAGCATGGTGTCCTCCACATATTCCTTTGTGAAATTCATCAATAACACCTTATGTTTCAGACTCTCTTAGGAAACTTAATAAGAAACCCAAAGGGTCTTTCCAATATAGCTTAGTATTAACAATGCAATATTTGATTTCATATAAATTTAAAGTTCTTTCCTTGGAAGGAGTCATATCAGCATGGAATTCAAGAGTAAGAAGGCATGAAACTATGATATTATACCAAGAAGAGGAAGAGAAATTGTTGTCTATTTGATTTATTGGCACTTGATAATCAATTTCTTCAATAGCTGGGAGAGAATTTTCAGACTCAAAATGATTTATTCCAATAGCTCTAAGATTTGATTCAGCAAATAGTTTTTCCAAACCCTGTCCTTTTACTAATTTGGTTGGTTTAATTTCAAGATCATATTCTTGAATTTTTTTCAACCATTTTCCCCTTCTACCATCATTATCAAGTTGAATTAGGATGTCTTTGACTATACTGGTGGGTACATATTCTATCACCTTGAAATGTAATACATATGTCCTGAAATATTTACGTTCCTTAACCATAACATAAGCCTATTTTTCTAAAATACCATATTTCAACTCTGCATCTCTGAGGCTTTTACCAAAAAAGGAAATAGGTTGTTCAAATCCATCATTATTTTTCTATAAAAGAACTATTGCAATTGTGTGTTCCGATGCAAAGGAAAAGATTAAAAACTCTTTTGAATAATGGGGACTTACCAACACTAGTGCTTCTCCTATGGATTTTTTAACTCATTGAAAACATACCTTAGCTTCAAATATCCCCTTGAGAGGTCATCTATGGTGGTTTGAGGTGTCATTCATGACCCTTGAGACCTAGAAGTTTCCTAAAACTTCAAGGTGTGGGCTGTGGCAGTTTGAGGAACTTCAAGGTGTGGGGTGTGGCAGTTTGAGGCATCGTGTTTAGCCCAATATCTCTAGAATATTTGAACTTCAACTAACACGTGTTTTCCCCACTCAACCGTATCAATGCATTGAGACTCATACTTAATGCTCAACACCTTTTGAGGGCACTAACATCCTTTCTTAGAGGCTAATGATACCCTACATAGGTCATGTGTGGTGCTTCAAGACATTTTTTATGGCTTTGGATGCCTCAAATATTTATTTAGGACCTAAGGCATGGTATTCTTCCCTATATTATTTTTAGGGACATGGGAGACACAATACTACTCAATACCACATAGTAGCACCAACATCCCCAATTATAGTAAAAGGATACCCTTAGGAGGCCATGTGTTTTTTTTCAAGGTATCATTCTTGGCCCTAGATGGCTAGAAGCTTCGTTTAGGGACTAAGGTTCATGTTTCCTCCCCTTAACATGTACAGGATTTTGAGACCCATGTTTTAGGTGGTATTATTGGCCCCTAAAGTCTTTCATTAGGGCCTAAGGATAGATTTTCCTCCCCTGACCATGTTTAAAGCATCATGACCCAAATCTAGTGCTAAAAAAATTCTAATAGAACCCATATAACCTCTTAAAGGCCAAATATCCCATAGAAAGGTCCCTTTATACTTAAATTATTCATTTATGGCTTGACACCTAAGTTTCCTCCCCCAACCATGGTCCAGGAAATGAGACTCATACCTAGAGCTCAAAACCTTCTAATGGTGCCCATATCCCAACTAGGAAGGATATGATACTCTCAAGACAATACATGTGGTGGTTAAAGCCACTGTTCTTTAATTTGAATACTTGAAAGCTTACATTAGGTCCTAATTCTTGATTTTCCTTCCTTGACCATGTATAATTCCCCATGACCCATAATTGGTTCTCACAATATTCTAGTGGTGTCCATATTTCAACTCGAAGGAAAAATATCCCACAAAGACATCATTTGTGGTGGTTGAGGACTCATTGATGATTCATGATCCCTATAAGCTACTTTTTAGGCCTAATGAGCAAGTTTTCTTAGTTTACCTTGGTCCAATTCTTTAGATTGATACTTACTTCTCTAAAATCCCTAATGGTGCCAATATGCCCACTAAGAAGTAAATGATATGCTTAGGAGGTCATGTGTTTGGGTTCAAGGTGTTGTTCATGGCTTAATATTTCAAGTGAGACGGTGAAGGTGTTTTCTGTGGCCCTGGATGCATGAATCAAAGGTGTTGTTCATGGAGCTACCCTATGGTTGGGGATGTCAGTGCCACTAGGTGGTTTTGAGAAATAGTTATGTGTCTCAAAGTCCTAGAAATAATACAAATGTGTTGTTCCTTGCATCAGGGGAACCAGCCAAGACCCCTCGACCAAAAATTTTGGGTTGTTTTTTGTCCACTCTTTGGTCACATTAAAGTTTTACAAGGATGTCATGTTATTAGGAATGTGCACATGTTCCTAGAATGCATGTAGGTTATGAACAACATGCACGTGCTATAGAACACATGTATTTTCTTTTCATTTCAATTTTTTGGGGGGTGGGAGTTACAACTCTAGTATACTTGTTTGTTGATTTGGTTGCCTCATATTTAAGTTTAGAGTGACATACCTGGTGGTTTGAGCTACAAATATATTAAAACCTTCATTTTTCTGAATACCTCTCAATAACTCTAATTTTTATGTTATTTTTGTAAAAGTTACATAAATTCGTCATAAAACTATTGACACATATAAAGTTGACTACACTAATTCCAAATATGTAATTAAAAAAAAAAATATTTACTATTTTTAATATATTTTTGTCTTGACATATATCAAAATCTTAAAATACATACCACTTTTATTCCCCAATAACACAGGACCTTGTAATTTCAAGAATATAACAAGGTTGTGTGGCAGCACAGTCCCTGCCAACAAGGTTAGAGAGCAAATTGTGGAAAATGGGGTCGAATTGTAAATGAAACGAAGTGCTCGGTGCAAAATGTATATCACGAAAATGTTGTGTGCAACATGTCTATCACGGAAGATGGGACAAAAGTAAATGATGGTTGGCAGGCAGAGCACCATCTATTTTTTGAAAGTATATAGAAAACCTATTTTTTTAAAGTATATAACAAAGTAAAAAATTTGTTGACAGTGCAAGAAAAAATTTGGAAATTTAAATGCATTTTCCATATGGACTGGTGAAATATAAAAATATATGATGACATAATTAATAGGAGATAAGAAATATAAAAATTTAAATGCATTTATGAACATGGGGTGTAAGTAAATGACGCTTGCATTGTTGAGCACCATTTATTTTGAAATATATAAAAAAAGAAAAGTATGTAACATATAAAAGAGTAAATGCATTTGCCATACATAATACTGAAGGATAAGAATAAAAGTCTGTAACATATTAAAAATTAAATGCATTTGTCATAGAGAGTGGTGAAAGATAAGAATAGAGTCTGTAACATATAAAAATTTTAATGCATTTTTATTTGAAATCTGTCAAAAAATAAAATTTTGTTACATACTACTGGAAATTTTGAAATATACAAAAAAATTAAAGTATGTTACATATAAACCAGAATTTCAATGCATTTGTCATGTAGACTGGGATTGGGGATCCCGTGGACCATTAGAGAAATATGTACAAGAAACAAGATTGTGGAAAGAAGATAGAGTGCAATAGTTGCAAAAGAAAATAAATGGAAAGGTATAACTGTTTGCCTATGGGTGAAATCATGAAGGTGGGTTACACTTTTGCTTGTTTTATGACAAAAAAAACTGTATTTTCACAAGTTATTCAACTTCCGACATATAAAAGTATTTTTTTTATTTAGAATTTCACTTTACAGTAAAAACAAAACTTGTGAAGAATTGTGTTAGCTTTCTAATGACTATTTTTCAAATTTTTTTTATCACGATTTGATATGTCAAATTGACAATTGTTTAACAGTATGTTTCTTAAACACGAAATGAATGATAATGAGTTACTTATTTCTACAACAGTGTTTTTTTTATTAAACTTATATTTTGAAGAAACAAAATATACTGCAACAATCGACAGAGACTCTATTTTATTATGACTATCATTTTGAATTCAACGGATGAATATTATAATTTCTAGAATTTTTCGAAGTTGACCAAGCCGAAAACGTTGCAGAGTTTACATACATGTTTTTCTACACCTCGTATCTATCTTAATTTTTACGTAAAACTAAAATATAAAAATACCCTT
>JASDQU010191912.1:9011-20060 GCA_032191745.1 Picea mariana
GATGGGGGGGTCCAATATGGGCGATTTTCCAGTGTGGGCCCCTTTTCTATCATGGTTCCTCCTCCTTGTGTTGCCCCCATCCTCTTTCCACCAATGTTCCACTAGGCCTCCTGTCCACCAGTCACATCACTCGTTTTCCCCTTGTCTCGTTAGGACACACTCACCATCCACTCAGCCTCGTGACATGTCATTTTCCGCTTTGCTCCCTCTTGTCTTCCCACACCCGTCCCTCTCCTTATCATGTCGTCCCATCATAGGTGATGTGTTCCCCTTCAACAAATCACATCCCACTAGTGTATCTCTATGGCCCCCACAAGATCTGCCACATTTTTCATATGGTCTCTCCTTGTCTTACTTCCACATCTAATATACCAAATCATTCATGTCTAGTCAGCGCTCATCTACTGCTCCCCGTCAGGTGCCCCAGTTATCACATTTGCCTCCACATCTTACCATGAAGACGTTTAGCAGATCGAGGTGGCATCATGAGAAGCCTCCACGTCCCAAAGGTGCAGAGTTGATCAGGGCCATTTCCAATCCCAAGGAAGCAGTTATTGAAACAGTTGGTGGTGGGTGGACATTGTTTCCACCATAAATGGAAAGTCCAGGAGAGGACTGTCATCTTGTCAACTCCTTGCAGGCTCGTTCTAGAACACAGTGGCATATGACCAAAGTGCATGATAGCTCAGAGACTGCATACATAGTCTTCCAGTAAACATGTAGATGTAATGCCTTCAATGCAGTAACTTGAAGCTCCTATTGGGCTTTGCTCCAAGTATATGAAGGCATTTTTTCCATTTTTTTGTAGGGATCGATGGTTGAGCTATGCTCTCGAATTGTAAAACTTTGACGGAATTTTTGGTTCTCTGGTTATGATTTGTATATGAGACCTCCTGTTTAATGAAAGTCAGCTTCTCTCCATCTCTCTGTAAGCTTTTTTTTAAGACACTCAGAATTGGCAGGTCTAGTTGAGGACGATTATGTTGTGTGATGTATGTTTGATCATGACAGTGTTTTCACCAGTTTTAAATCAATCTCCTGTGTATTTTTCTTCCTCTTACCCTAAGTAGCTCATTGAAATATTAAAGCAAGTTGTTACAGTAGCCACCGTGATGTAGGTATGATCACTGTGTTACTGTAACTGTGTCATCCAAGCACATTTCAGTGTTTGTTCTTTCTTCTACGGGATTTTGGAAGTTTGATGCCTACAACAGACCATTGCAGTTTCTCTCTGAAGTCTTCCTCCTACTCACCCTTATTACAACTTACTGACTGAAGTTAAATCAAGACTGCATCTTCTTATGCATACCCTAGCCCAGGATTCTGAGTTAAAACAATATTCTTCTAGGTCTGCATCCATTCGATCACCCTTTTATATACCAATCATGACATAAAACTAATGGGCATTAGGCTTTTCTCCTACCACAATCCAAGAGTGACTTCTGACACTAACAGGTTGTACAGATCCTGAAACAAACTTCATATACCATCTCAATGCATGATCCCTCAAGGTAGTACCAAACTGATCTCTCTTGATAACTTCTTCAGTGAATTGATTAATCCTCCAAACAACTTCACATAAGAACCATTGTTGATCAATATCCTCAGATCCATCTCCTCTGAAGATGGGTAACCTCATTTCATCTTTCATAGATCTTCCTTGGTTTCTCGACTGAGTATGTACTAATCTTCTTATAACAGTACTTTTATTCCTCTGACTACTCTGGTTACTCTGGTTACTCTGGTTACTTAATGCTGCTAAAACAACAAGAGGAGTAATAATACTTACTTCGACAATTGACACAGTACCTGAAGTTTTTGGTCCTTCTTGACAAAGTTCCTCAGTCTCTACTTCCTATCCCCTCATGAACTCTGAATACTCTTCATCTGATCTCCCTGCTTCTTCTCCACTATAGAAATATTTGTCTTTTGATAATGGCCCGTAACTCTGCTTAAACATATTCGCAAGAAGAACCTTTATGAATGATCTCCCATTGTGCGTGTGTCCATCCTCTACATCGTTGTCGTTGTCTGAATTCTTGAACATTACCTTTAAAGTCCAATTGATTACTGTATCTTCAAGATATTCTTCTCATGCAATAGCATCTTAATCTCCAGCATCAAAAAGTGTAGAAACTTTACTCTAGTTCCCTTAAAAAAATATTTCTCTGCTTGACTATACGATTCTACTCTGTCAATAGAAAACTCAATAATGTACCCTCCAATAGTGTTATCAAACCAAAGACCCATTGCTCTAGACACAATGTTATCGACTCTCTTGAATTTCTTGATCAACACTAGTTTCCAAACCACAGGTGGTCTAGATCTAATCTCAAACTGGGTGTCTTCTAATCTAGCTAACCACTCGTATAACTCCTTATGAACTCCAACAAAGAAAATCTCATGTACATCAGTAAATATGTATCTTCCCAACCAGTCTTTTGTACTAATTCTAGGGTTCTTGTTTTGAGCTTCAGAAAAGTCCCTTTGTTATTCTTCTGTCCACTTTTGAATCTCTATCTTCGATGGAAACCACCTTGGCATTCCCTCAAGAAGATCCTGGTCCCAGCAATGGAACCATTTGTTGGCACAGGGGCAGACATAGGGTTCACTCTAACAATGCACCAACAAACCCTACCTACTGGCCCTTTTGGCAACACCTGTGAAGAAAATGAAGTCTCACCTGAAGTAGCAATAGGGGGTTGTAGGATACAAGTGTCTACAACCAAGGGAAATGCAACGTGATTCCAGAACAACAATGTAATGTAACCTAGATATTCTTAACCCTACTATGTTAGCTTCGCGAAGTTAGATATATCTCATTGTCTTGAATATGAGCAATAACAATGCATAACAATATAACAGATAGAAAATAACACAAATTCAACCACAGAGAACAAGAATATTTATGTGGTTCACCCTATCCCTAGGGCTACATCCACAGAACTACATTTCTTGATATATTATACAAAAACATACAGTTCTATCTTCACACTTAGTTGTAGATCCTCTCTCTCTCTTCCTCTCTTTCTCCCCTCCCTACACACCCAACTGTAGGGTTGATCTTCGCACCCAGCTAAAGATCCAGAATACATAATGCTCTTACAACCACAATACTTCTATCTCAATATTGCTCTCACCAACAATAATAGTAACAACCCTCTCAACTCTTCTATACCTTTATTTATACATTTCATTACTCTTAGACAACCTTAGACCGAAGCCTAGGTGTCAAAATCCTAGGTGCTAAAACCCTAGGTGCCAAAACCCTAGGTCCACATAACCTGCACTTTAAGGACTTCGTCGACTTGTCCTTCCTTCTTCTCCATGAGGTGTTGCAAATCACCCATTGGTGTCTTCTTCTTCTTGCTGAGTTGTCCACGATCCATCTTCTTTGTTTCTTTGTCTTCCTTGATATTCTCTTTCAACATATTGCTTTTCCCTTACCTTGTTCCTTCTTTTATGCTTCTTTAACCACTTCGACCCCTCCTTGGTTTGTGTGCTTCCTGCACAGTTCATACTTTGTCTTTCTTCTTCTTTAATCTTTAATTTATTCCTTAGTACATAACCAAGGGCCAACATCCATGATCATGCTCCTAAGCTTCAGTTCAAATAACTCCTTCATATTCATATTATAATAACATTTGGGCAAGTATTTCTTCTGAAAATACTTTTTAAATTACCTCCAAGTGATGTTATTCTCATCAATGTTCTTTATTTGCATGAGTTGGTCCCACCACATTGATGCTTTTCCCTTGAGCTGGTAAATTGCAATTCTACCTTCTTCTTATGAGGAATAATTGAGCAATTGGAAATACTTCCTCATCCCCAACAACTAAGTCTCTGCACCCTCATATTTCCTGTGTTGACCATCAAAGGTAGGAGGTTTTATCTTTCTCATCTCTCCTTGTAGTTCATCCACTCCAGGCCTCCTCTTATGCTTTCTGACAAGAGATAAACTTGGACTGCTTTATTCTCTTGTAATTGAGTGTCTTGGTGAGTGATGATAATTTCTACCAACAATTATGTATCCTTCATTTTTTTTATGAGCTATGATCCTATGACTTACATGAATTGATCTCCTTATCCACCTTCTTCTCTATTATGTTCAAGCTCTGCAACAACTTGATGTTAAATTCATTATGTTTCTCATGAGTTTTCATAAGCCTCTCATTGTCATATTTATAGCTCATCACATCTCTCTTCAGACTCCTTATTGTATCTACTAAATTTATGCTTTATGCTTTGCCTTCTCCATGTCCATTTGATTCATTTTCTACATTACCCAAGATGATGTGCAAGTCCCTAAATTCTTCCTCATAGTTGTAAGTACTTTGTGCATATTCTATGTCTATAGTATCTCTATGTTTATTCTTATATGTTCTATCGGTACCCTTAAGTGTGAAAAATGTGCATGCAACACCATTTGTTAGACAAAACAATAATTCTAAAATTCTAGAAAAAGAATGCATAATTCTTCCCTTTAAGTGCACCAAAAATATTATGTATGATTGCTTGTGAATTATACTGCTCAATTCATAGTTCTGGGTGCATATATGGTTTCTTCTATCCAATATCTTTCCAATGACTACTTTATTTCTCAATTATGAGTTCTGAGAAAAACGTTTTAGTCTCCTGAACATTGTCAATTCCCTCTTTTGTGCACCTCTCATATGGTGCAATTAATTCCAAACACCAACTCCCTTGGAATTTTGAGAGGATCCAAATTGGATTTCTTCATGCCTACATTTTGAGAAATATATCCAATTTTCACCTTCAACCAGGCTCCAAGATGCTAGATACAGTTTGTTGAAGTTTTTCTTGTTTTTCCCTTTTAGCATTGAATGATGCATAAATATTCTCTTCCATCCTGCACAATTTTAGATATTCAGATTCCAATTATATATTCATATATGTATATTATGGTCCATTATACTTTCATAGACTGCTCATGTGCCCAAAAATGACTTCTGAGCAAGGAGTTACACCCTCTGGGAGTAAATTGGTAATCAAATTATACCTTGTATTGTTTATGCTGTAACTTCCTCATACAAGATTTGTTTTTCTCCAGAGATATCTCATTGGAAATATCTCACTGAAATATTTCATTTAAGAAGCAAAAAATCTATTTGGTGCCTTCAACACTTCTAGTTTCATGAAAAACAAATTCTTGAAAACTTTGTTTAGGGCCTCAAAATGCCCCTGCAAGATTATGACCTTCAAAAGCCTGATAATTTTCCAAAAGATTTGTCTGGTTACTACAGACATGGCTACTAATGTGGCATTATGGGACCACATGGCACCCTGAGGTGATGCCATGTCACCCTCTTGGCTACCCTAGACCTACTTTATTATCCTCTGACATCTTCTTCCTTCTCCCTTTCTTCTTTCTTCCTTTTCTTTACCTTATTTTACCTTTATATTTTGAGCCCACCATACCCGGTTTTCCATCTGGTACCCTCTCTAACCATGAATGGGATAGGGGTCCCATACATTCTACCATAATTTCATGTGGCACCCATTCATTGTTTTCATGTATAAGTGGGTCCCATCCCACACCCTTTTCCTTGGGTGTGCGTAACTTGCCCGTCCCTTCAATCAGACAACTAAGATCAAAGGGAGATCCACGGTCCATAATGATTCCAGGGATCAAATTTGCAAGGTATTTATCAATGCAATTTCTTATAATACCACCACACCACCGATATGACACATGGAAGATCCAAAAATAATTCGTAGGATTCTGGTATTTCACAAAACCACTCACAAACGTTTTGAGACCGCTTGTGGTATCAAGCTGCCACTCGACCATCACCCCACCATTATGTCCTGCCACCGTGCTACTGATATAACACCATGGACCTACCACCGTGATATTCCACATCATCACTCCCACTTCACCTTCCATGTGGCTCACATGTCATGATGACGTCAACATATGAAAAATCCCCAAATTTTTCAAATTTCCAAATTTCATAATTTTTCAAAAATGCATAAATTTGAAATTTCTTCTCTGACCTCCATGGAAGCTCTAAAATGAACCTTATTAGGATCAATTTTAATTATACAAATTACCAATTACCTCCATACTCAATTGTTTGATGTTTCTAGGCTTGAATTCCTCCTGAATTCACTCAGAAATTGGGAATTTTTGCCCAATTTTGCCATGGCTACCCAATAATTTGTAAATTTAGCCAATTTCAAGCCTAAATTTACAAATTCATAGTTTATGAATTAGGAATTTTAACCCTTGAGTCCAAATCTCCCAAAATTTTCCTTGGAAATTGTAACAAACAAATTGCAGACATCCTCTAAAGTTCAAATATGCATTTTTCTACTTCAACGTGTTGTCTCTGGCCCATGCAGGCTTAGTGTTGAACCTATGGCTCTAATAGAAAAATGTAATGTCCCTAGCCTCCAATTTGAGCCACACCACAAAAAAAAAATTTCTCTTATACCATTTATTAATTACCATGTCCTGCATATGCAAAATATATGCAGTGCTAACAGCATAAAATGCATGCATAAATATATACAAATATACCACAACAAAGTTAACATAATAAAACACACACAAACCATAATAAATGTTGGACACACCTACCACACTTAGAGGCGGGGTGAACGAGTGTGGGGCTCTATTTCCCAAAAGCTTCCCTCTTTACAAAAACTCCTTAGTTAACATTCAACATTTATTCATTACCCATTGCTGTCATTTATGTAACACCCGTCCACTGGATGCTAAGCAATTAACTATTTATTTAAATACTTACACATTAACAACTTTGTTTTAGCATTATTTCATTGATTTTTATTTACACATTTCTTCTACATCTTCTCAATGATAAATCTAATAACATGATGAAATAAGCAGTAGGCTAACTTTAATATTTAAGAACTTAAAACATATGTATACTCAAAATATCAATAACAAAAATATCACTGAAAAATACCTCCTCATTAGCTTGTCGAAGCTCATCGGTTGTATTGTAGTCTTGGGCGCTTCCAAGCATTCTTTTCCCGTTTTCCCAGAGTGAAACAACGGAATCCTCTTTGCCAACTAGGAGCCTAGCCGGCTTCCTAGCTCCAAGAAACCTTTCGGTTTCTTGGCCCTCTGTGCCCGTGACTCCAAGAACAGCAAAGCACAAATGCTCAAAGAAAACATATATCAGCAACATATATCAGCAATATATCATCATCAAGTCATCACTACAAGGAACACAAATAACACAATATGTATGTACAATTTTTCCTTTTATTATGGACAACAACTGAATAGAGTACAAATCTATAAGAGCACCAGCTCCATAATGCAAGACTCATCTTACACCCTCAGCACCAACTGAGATGACGCAACAATCCTCAACGGATATCTATCTATCAATAGGTACATGACCTGTCAGTAGTGAAGTCAGCGTGTGCACCTACCCTAGCTCACTACAGCCCGCGTATGCATGCAGCCTGTGTATACAACAGCCTGCGTATACCTTCTGAGAAGTTAGGGTTTATCCTTCAAGATCAAATCAGATCATCTACAACCAGTATATCATTCTCTTCCGTCTCTGACTATCCAATCTTACCACCATCCAGTCACAACACATCCAAGATCTCCAATAGTTTGTTCATGCTCCACAACAAATCAATATGAATGCTATCTCAATCAAATATAAACAACTAGTATACCATAGTAATCATGTCACCACTGAATCACAAGAGTATTGATCACTCCAACAACCAAATCATCCAAACTGAACCATATCATAGAATCCATACCAAGAATTCCCTAAGCATTCACAACACATCAAACAATAGTATTGTTGTGCCTCTTTTGTCACCTAAATGAGAAAAACAAAGGTGCTTACAAGCTTAGTTGGGTTAGATAAGAAAGACAACAGTAAAGGAAAGGGTTAGAAGAATAAACATAAAAGACTAAGCTAAGAAATAAACTAGGAAAGGAAAAAACAACTAAACTATTATGCATAAGGACATAAGAACAAGAAACAAACAAGACTCATGTCGCCAATGAAAAGGATTGTATTAGTGAAAAGAAAACACCAAAGAGAAAGGGGACTTTGGGTCCCTTCTTCCTCCAAGGGAGGGCTCTTGGACCCCCAAGATTGAGCTCTTCTTACAACTTGGAAACTTGAAAGAAATGGTGAAATAATCCCAAGCTAACCCACTCAAAAGGTGATGTGGATTGCCCAAATGGAATGGTGCTAGTATGCTCTTGATAAGAAAATAGGTTTCCCCAAGAGAATAGCAGCAGCATAACGTTGCAAATGAATTCCTTGAAAATGTAGTGCACCCATGGCCTTGTTTTATATCACCACTTTGAGGTATTGTGCAACCATCGTTTAGTGTGAAAAGGGGTTGTTTAGGGCACCTTTAGGTCTTTGACCAGCCACCCAGCTGGATCCAACTGATATTTGGATGTCAAATCGACTTGGAAGCTGAACCAGAAGTGGGTGGGAGGTTGAACAACATCATAAATGTGTTGTTCTCAGGTGTGCGCAGCTTTTAGCATCCACAGTCGTGCATCGTGCGCATGTGCGCTTTTCCTGCATTTCTTGATGGCGCATGTGCGCGCGTGCCCTGTGTAGTCATAGTGCATCTTGATTTTATAACTGGTTGTATAGTTTTGGACCTTTTGGAAATACTTTTTTGGTGATTTTGGTTCATGGGTGAACTCATAGCTATTTGAAGATGTTGGATTCCTGTAACCATTTGTGGAAGAAATTTCAGTGATAACAGATGCCCCGTGATGGACTAGGTTAGGAGCATACGGATAGCCAAAATTCATCAATGTTTCTTCTACTAAGAGTATAGTTGTAAGAAAGAGCGATAGTGACAGTATCAAGAGTGACCCATTGGAGGGAGAAGGGAACCTATAGGACCCAACCTTTCACAAGGTATGNGGGGAGGTTTTGATAAAGGCAAAGGACAATTCTAATGAGGAACAATACTCTGAACAGTAGGCAATGATACCTGTAAGAAGTATCATGGATTCTCTGGGCATCAATAGCCCCACAAAGTTCAGAGGTCTTCGACAAATATAAAAATTAACTGCAATAGTCATAAAGTAAGACCCATCGTAACATGAGAAAGTGTTGAAGTCGAATGTTATGGGGGTCAAAGACAACAGAGAGAAATGATGGTTCTTCCTATGTCATCCAAGACTCCTCATTGTAAGGGTAATGAGAGTCAAGATATTGTCGGCCTTCTAGAAACTGTGTTGATGTCGACAAAAAGAGAGACGTGACTCCAAGAAGCAAAGGGCTTCATGAAATCCACTAGGTGAGGTCAGGAACTGAGGAGGTACATGGACGAAGTCAAGATGCGTGGAGACTCAAGACTGCCCTTGGTTGGGGATATATGCGAAGTATAAGTGGCCACAACCGTTCAACTAGGTTGAGTGTCAGGGGGACAACGAGACATGGGATAAGTTGTGCCAGAGGCGGGACAAAGTGAACAAACTCAAAGAGCAGAGGTAGGTGGCCTATGGGATACTCGAATTTTATGGACGATGACAATAGGAGTAGGTGATAAGGACTACCCCAACCAAGGGCGACATGGGTTGCATTTTCTAGGAAGGTCACCAAAGGTGACGACAAAAAGCTATGTAAAATGATAGAAACAATGAATTAATTATAAAAAGAATTAAAAAATCAGTGGGGATAATAATGCAAATATAGAAATGAGTTCCCCAGTGTAAGATGGCTTGGCCTAAGGATGGTGCATGTTGGTTAAAAAATAAGTGGGGGGTTGGGGCCCCATAGGCGGGTTTCTGTAGTAGGGAAATGTATGGAGGGAAATCTGAAGATGGGCAAACTGACGGTGGATGAAATGGATGGTAAATGATGATGTGGGAGTGCAGTCAAAACAAAACCGCGAGGAAGTGCCTTGGGAGTCCGTTGGGTAGGCTAGCAAAATGAGGAGGAGGAGTATTTGGCTGATTCATGACATGATGTAAGACTATCGGGACTTCCATCCCTAAAGTTTGAAAACAACATGAGTGTTAAAGTGACAAGGGGGGATATGAATGGGACAACCCATGTGGGGGAGAGTGCTACCGGGTGACAGTACCCAAAATGCAGTGGAGGTGACGGTATTGTAGAGCCATATATAGGGACCCTAATGGCAAATTTCAGAGGGTGTGACTGGAGATGCAATTGAGATTCAGAGGGAATGATTACATGCCAGTGTTGATTAAATACCTGAAGTGATCGCTCTAGTGTGTGATGAACAAGTACCTGCACACATGACAACCAAATACCCGACGTGAACAATATTTCAAGATAATCGAACATATAACCGTTTATTTGATAATTTTGAACATGAGCATCCATACCTAAATGGGTTATGGAAAAATTGCTCCTCGGGGCTAAGGAAGAAAAATGGTCCGGGGACTGTCTTGATGTAGATGACAGGGTGCTAATCCCATGGCTGAAGATGGATTGAAAAATGGATGCTTGAAGCTCCCAGAATTGAGTCTGGAAGTCTGGAAAAATGGACTATATATAGTTGTGGGGCCCACATTGCCTATATATAGGAGTGCGAGGAAGCCAATCCGAGAGGTGCTAGAGTCAGGTTAGTGGTCTCATCCTCTTGTACAGTAGTTAGGTGTCAATTTTTGGGTAGGACCGTACGGATGGTTGTACGGTGAATTTTGAGGGTTGTGGCCCCCCAAGTGCCCAAGCAAACAATGGAAACCCACGCACGAATGCACGGTTGTAATGGGCACAGCCACACAGGGGTGGAGCACTATTTGGGAAAATAGGCACTCATAGGGTGCACGCCTATCTAAAACACAACCGCGCATATGTGCACGGCTGTGTTGATGATAGTTGCGCATGAGTGCACAATTGTGTAGTGAACAGGCATGCACCAAATGTGCACCTGTTGGATTAATAGGCATGCATACATGCATGCCTATGGGGTAAACAGGTGCACATGTGTGTGTGCATGTGGGGAAAACAGTCATGCCTTTGAGGCAAAGCTGCGGGCGGGAAAGCTTATGTTCCTCTCTTCTTCTTTTTTTCCTTTTTTTTT